>JARYZH020000089.1:379776-474776 GCA_030021035.2 Notholithocarpus densiflorus | reverse complement strand
ACAACCTTTACTTCTCTATTATATTGCTCAATACGTTCCCGAATAATATTACTAATTTCATCCGCTCGAATGGTTACCATGAGTATTTCTTAATTCTTTTTTGGAAAAAAAAAATAATGCCTACAGTAGACAGTAGAAGGACTAATCGATTATTTCTGTCAGCGTCCCAAACATGCCAATATTAGCATTGATGGTACGTAAATGTAACTCGTTGTTCAAAGAACTAGTCAGAGTTCCTAGAGCTCCTTTTAAGGCTTGTTGGAAAACCCGTTGTCGGACTTGATTACTCGCTCTTTGTTGTTCAAAACGAATGGTTTCATTTTTGTAAATTTCGAATTGTTCCAAAGTTTGATAAGTTGAATTAATCAAGTTCGACTTTTCTCGTTCTATATCAGAGTATCCATTCACCCGAAACTGATCCGCTTCCATTTCCACTTTCCTTAAACGTGCCCGGGCTTTTTCCAGCTGTTCAATGGCTCCCCTGCGTAGTTCTTCTGAATTTCGAATAGTCTTCAAGATCCTCTGTTTTCGATTATCTAATAAATCACTTAATGAAAGTAGATTATCTTTCCATTTATTTCAAAACTTCCACGATCCCTTCCCGAACCAAACATGAAGCTTTCAAATCATTTGGCTCTCGCGCCCAATTACTTCAATTATTTATGAGAAATTCCTTTTTTTTTTTTGAATATAATGAACCTATCCTCTCTTCTCTATTCATATTTCATATTCAAAAAAAAAAATATCAAAACGGATCATTAATCCAAGACCAGAATATTCGGAGGACTCTTCTGAACAAACAAATAATTGTCAGCAACGTTGTTTCTTTTTTTTTTTCAAATCCAAAGAATTTTTCTTAATTTATACGTAGGTCATCGATTCAGCATTGGATAAAAAAGAGGGGTTGAAATACTCATAATTTTTTTTCCAATAAATAGAAAAAAAATATTATAATTATAATATTTATAATATAAAGGGTTCAAATCATTTTATCGACATGAGTGTTATATATCGAAAAAACTTTCTAACTATTCATTTTGAAACCGTTTCCATATTAACCTAATAGTAGCCTAATAGTAGAAAGAATACCTTGCTGAGTATGGACTTCAAACGATTTAGCTTTAACCATGTTAATTATTCCACGTCATTATGATTGGTTCATAGAGAATCAAAGCGAATTTACCAATGAATCGCGAAATGCTATGGTTCTGAAATATGATTTCTTAATTTATTCAAAAGTAATTCGCGCGATCATGCACCCTTCCCTGTTATAACAAAAAAAGTGCAGTTGGTTGGATCCAGCCTATTCTTGAAATAAACAACTCGCACACACTCCCTTTCCAAAAAAAATCAATAGGCCGAGCACTACACTTAGATTTATTGGATTTGTTGCTAAAATATCGGTATTAAACCCGAAACTCCCGGCGGATGACCATAAACCCAAGGAAAGGAAAGAATCGGTTAGATTTTTCATATAATCTCCTCTTATATATAGATAGACTAATTATCTATTTTTTTTTTCCTATTTTATATTTTATTTAACTATATTTAGAAAATAAAAATAGATTTTTTTCTCAATTGGGAATTTCCAATTGAGAAAAAAAGTGATACTTAGTATTATTAGAATTTAGTCCCAGGCCTTATGCTTATGTCATGTCAATTGCGAAATATCTCGTTTGTTGTAACACTTCCTAAAAAACTATTCCATTGGACTAACAATGGGAAGGAAGAAGGCGAGTCGTTCTGCTAATTCCCCATTCTCCAATCAGTCCTTCCCATGGGTTAGTGTCCCACCAAATAATTGGAGGAGTGAAATCCTAATCGAATTCAAAAAAAGCAGTAAGTCCAAGGAAATAAACTAATAAAAAATACGTATTTTTTTTTTTCGGATTAAACAAAGGGATTCGCAAATAAAAGTGCTAACGCTACAACCAGTCCATAAATTGTTAAAGCTTCCATAAAAGCCAGACTAAGCAATAAAGTACCTCGTATTTTTCCCTCCGCCTCGGGCTGTCTCGCGATCCCTTCTACAGCTTGGCCCGCAGCAGTACCTTGACCAACCCCAGGTCCAATAGAAGCAAGCCCGACGGCCAACCCAGCAGCAATAACGGAAGCGGCAGAAATCAGTGGATTCATGATAAGTTCCTCACACCAAAATAAGTAAATAGTTAATGATACAATCAACCAATAAATTATGACTTAATTATTCCATCGCTAAGATCTATACAGTCGAAGGAAATAAGAACTCGGAATTGAAGTAATAATATTATTATTGAATCATCAGAACGGCTTCGATATTTCTTTTTTAGTTTTTATTCACAGAATTTTTTTGAATCCATACCATTCTTTTTGAATTTTTCGTTTTTTCTTATTTTCTTGATTGAATCTCTTTATTCAATAGTCACTTTATTTTATTCATTTAATATTCAATTCACAACTACAAAGGAAATGGAGGGGATTCCATTGGAATTCCTATCTAAATTCACAGTAATAGAGCCGCTTAGATATTACATATATAACTAATTAATATCTAATATTACATATACATGTGTTTCTTGGATAACGTAAATCAACCATTCATATCTTACATTTAATCGGATTATAGAATCATTCTTCGAAACATTCACAAGAGTTGTCTTATACTAATTAGAGTACATACATCTAGTTCGGCCCCCCCTAACCAATCCATTTTTTTTTATAAATTTGAATTTAGTTTTTTGTAAATCTTTATTTTTTCTTTTTTTACTCGCCGACGCAGGTACAATCAATCTACATGGACAAATTCGTTAGATCGAATCGTTGCATCGAAATAGAAGTATTTGATTGATCTAAGTTCAGGTAATTTATTATTTATTAAAATTATCTTTTGGTCAACCGTTTAATTGGATGAAATCAACTTGAATGGGAATTTTTCTATATAACAATAGCATCTTTTTTAAAATAGCACACCATAATACTATAAGTATTACAATCCTAATTATTATTCAGATTATGATTACTAATATCTAATAATATTGAATATTGGAATTAAATGAACAAAACAATATAAAGATAGTATTCATTGGGGGGGGGATAAATAGACCGAACTGGAATTTTAGGAAAAAGATCTTTTCGATCTCTTTCCTTTTTTTTACTTCCCCTTTTGTTTGTTGCAATTCCCTAATACCGCTAATATCTTATTTTTGACTATTACTTCTATACTTTATATAGTTTATATTTATATAATTTATCTATTTATTTTTATATATTATGCTCCTTAAGCAGATTATCTTGATACGCACATATATTGCGTAAGGCTTAAACTAAAAAAAGACTATTTCGAAAACTAGTCAATGATGACCCTCCATGGATTCGCCTATATAAGCCGCAGCTAAAGTTGCAAAAATAAGAGCTTGAATACCGCTTGTAAATAATCCAAGTAACATGACGGGTATAGGAACCACTGAAGGTACTAAAGAAACAAGAACAAGAACTACTAATTCATCAGCTAATATATTTCCGAAAAGTCGAAAACTAAGTGATAGGGGTTTTGTGAAATCTTCTAAAATATTAATGGGTAAAAGGATTGGAGTTGGTTGAATGTATTTACCAAAATAACCTAATCCTTTTTTACTAAGACCCGCATAAAAATATGCTACTGACGTGAGTAAAGCTAAAGCAACAGTAGTATTTATATCATTTGTAGGCGCGGCTAATTCCCCATGAGGTAACTGTATGATTTTCCAAGGTAAAAGAGCACCCGACCAATTCGAAACAAAAATAAATAGAAACAAAGTTCCAATAAAGGGAACCCATGGACCGTATTCTTCGCCAATCTGAGTTTTGCTCACATCTCGAATGAATTCAAGAACATATTCGAAGAAATTCTGACTGTCAGTAGGAATGGTTTGTGGATTACGAACAGCTATAATGGCTGAACCTAATAAGATAGCAATTACAACCCAAGAAGTAATAATTACTTGGGCATGGACTTGAAAACCTCCTATTTTCCAATAGAAATGTTGGCCGACTTCCACACCGGATATATCGTATAAGCCTTTTAGTGTGTTGATATAACATAATAGAACATTCATATTGCCCTCTGAAAAAAATAGAACTTTAAAAAGAATTATTTTGATTCAACCTTCTCTTTTTTCGACTTGCCTAGTTGACTTATATATATTTGTATACCAATTAATTACATAATATCCCTAGTTACTTGTATCTCTTTTAGGAATCATAACCGATTTCATAAATCTATGGAGTTCCCAAAAGAATTTTTTGATTATTCATTATTAATATGAATCAAGGATTTCGTATATAACTAGAACGACCCTCACAAATTGCAAATACTAATTTGTTAAGAATTAATCGGATTGAAGCTATCGCGTCATCATTTGCTGGGATCGAAATATCAGCGAGATCTGGGTCACAATTTGTATCGATTAAACAAATCGTTGGAATTCCCAAAATCATACATTCTCGAAGAGCCATATATTCTTCTTGCTGATCAACGATTATTACAATATCGGGTAATCCAGTCATATATTTGATCCCGCCCAGATATGTTTGCAAGTGAGATAATTGTCTCTTCAACATAGCTGAATCTCTTTTCGGAAGACGATTGAGTCTCCCCATCTTTTGTTCCGTTCTCAAGTCCCTGAACTTATGAAGTATCGTTTCCGTAGTATACCAATTCGTTAACATACCGCCTAGCCATTTTTTATTAACATAATGACAACGGGCCCTTATTGCAGCCCGTGCTACTGAATCGGCTGCTTTATTTTTGGTACCAACAATTAAGAATTGCTTTCCCCTACTTGCTGTATCAAAAACTAAATCACAAGCTTCTGATAAAAAACGGGCAGTTCTAATAAGATTTATAATATGAATACCTTTACGCTTTGAAGAGATATAAGGTTCCATTCTAGGATTCCATTTACTAGTACCATGACCAAAATGAACTCCTGCTTCCATCATTTCTTCCAAATGGATGTTCCAATATCTTCTTGTCATTTATTTATCCACACCTCCTTTCTTTTTATTAAAAAAAAGAGAGACGAGGTGCCCTGAAATAGAAATAAATAATTGTTCCGATGGAACCTTCGTTTCTACCTCTAACGGATATTGGCCATTGATACACGATTCAAACCATTAATATTAATTTCTTTCTATTCTATTTGTTATTTTATTATCTTTATTACTATATACCAAATAAAAATAAAAATAAAAAATGACCGCAAATACAAATAGCTAAAAAGAAAGGGGGTGAATCCGCTCTTAGGAATCATTCAACCCTCGAAATGATTGTCTCAGTGTATCGTGTAAATTCCTTGAAATGAAAAAATAAAATAATTCTCTGTGGTGGAACAAAATATCTCGCATTTCTGCCTCGAATAGTTTATTGTTTTTGGTTTCCAAAGGAATGTTGGTATGTTGCCTTGAACGTTGCACTAATCCGTTGAATCCCGTACCAACGGGTATCATCCCCCCTAGAACAACGTTCTCTTTCAGACCTTTCAACCAATCGATACGACCCCGGAGAGCGGCTTTTGCTAAAACTCGAGCAGTTTCTTGAAAACTTGCTTCGGATATAAAACTTTGAGTATTTAGAGATGCTTTCGTTATTCCCAATAAGATAGCTCGGTAACAGATCGCTTCTTCCAAAGCGCGCCCTGTTCGTTCCGCCCGCAACAATTCAATCAGTTCTCCGGGTGAAAAAACATTAGACATTCCCTCTTCTGAAACCAACACTTTTGATGTTATTTGACGCACAATAATTTCTATATGTCGATTATGAATCTGCACCCCCTGAGATCTATAAACTTTTTGGATCTTATTAACCAAAGAGATTTGGATCTTATTAACCAAAGAGATACGCCCTTGCACTATAGTTAGCTCAGCACCAATCAAGAATCTCCAAGGAATTCCAATAATTTTTGTTATACTCTTGTTCCAACCCTCAATTCTCTTTTCTAGGTTCATCGATATTGAATCAATCGAACGCACTTCTAACACTTGTTCCACTTTTGGAAGACCTTGCGTTATATCCCTAGATCTCGATTTTTCATATATAAATGTAACTAATGTATCTCCTTCGTAAAGGATTTCTCCATAATGGCCATGAACGGTTGCTCCCGGAGTGGCCAAATAAGCTTTAGCTGATCTTATTACTACAGAGTCAATTTGAACAATTAGAACTTGACCCGATTTTAAGTGAATGCCCAATACAGTGAATGTCACATCTATGATCTTCAAATTGACAAGCACATTTCAGACTTGCAAACCTCAGAAGACTAGGCACCACACCCCAAACCAGTGCAAGCTTTGACACCCCCCCAACAGGCCTCTCCTTTTTATACCCAAAAAAACAGAGCTCTTGTACAACATACCCCTTAAACCAACCGTGGTCCAATATCACTAAGAGACCAACAAATTTCAGTGTATCAACCTTCCAGATGCTGTGCCACTGCCAAATGATCAATCTCCTAGGATTAAGAAGTAAATTATTTGGTGTATCCAGGGTACTATATATACACATTCTTCTCACATAATACTATATATGAGTTCGGCACATAGAGCCCACATTAATGTTTGTGTATAGTTCTCTAATTAAAGCCCAAATGCAATTAAGCTACAAATATAAATTTTAATCTATCTCAGAATCACTTCAGCTATTGCATGGCTGTGTGAAATTTGAAAGTGATCAGTTAAGCCAAAATGTGCCATTAGAAGCCATACATGAGTGAGAAGCTCTCCTCCTCGTCTCAGCTGCTGAGCATGAAGCCTTCCTTTACATTGGCTAGCAGCATGACCCAACATTTCCAGCCAAACATTTTTAATTATATCCCATTTCTCCTCGCCTGGACCTAATGATGAAGCAAGCTTACATGCATAAAATATTAAATTATTGCTTCTACCCTTTCCTCCAACTGTTAGCATGATGTCAGTTTTCACTTTACTCAGTGTCTTCGAAGCTTCCTCCTCATCTCCAACTGATTTGCCAGTATGTTCTTCAATGAATTCCCCAACCTCAGTATAAATGTCCCGGAACTTGATATGCCCCATACCAATTGGTAACATATTAGGACACCTTACTAGAAGGTAGAGCATATATCGCGATAGGTAATTGCATCTTTGGCGCAGTATACCTATTGCACTTCTTTCATCTTTTGGGTTTCGTTTTCCTTCACCATCAATCCATGTTTTAATCTCATCCGGCTTTATGTAATCTTGGAAGTAGCAAATTTCTGTAGCAAGGTGCCAGATAAGGATGCTCTGGTCAAACCCTTTTTCAACACTCCAAGCAAGATCCCCACGTTTATACCTTTCAAGTGTGCGGCCTCCCCTATGACCATACAAAGCTTTAAGATCCGTGTCATAATTATTCACTTCTGCCCAATCCCTAATATCCTTGATCTCACAAAAGATCAAATATTTTATATCAGGAATGTCTTGTTGAGGAATATCATACGGTTGGATCTCAAGCATTTCATCAATGCCTGACATCTTCAGGATGCCATAATAGGGTAAGGGTGCTTTTCCTAGGGAAAAGCTTAGCAGACTGAACTGACTAATGGAATTTGACCACCTGCGTCTTTTATGCCATTTACATCGTAAAGTACTATTGATGACTGGTAAGAAAGTCGGTTTCTCATGCTTAATTAACCAATGAGCGGTCTGGTCGGAGAGAAGTAGTTCCCTAAATGCATATAACTCCAAAAGAAGAGCGACTACCAACAATACCAAAGTTATGATAATGTCAATCTTGGAGTGATGATGTCTCTCCTTGAGGGTGACAAATAGCACCAATACAGTGAAAATGATAAGGATTCCAACAATTCGTCGTGCAATGCCCCAAGGAGAATAGATTGCCTTTGCCTTGGTGTACAATAAATCATATATAAACCCAAGTTCAATCTCGATAACATTGAAAGCCTGTTGAACAGACAGCCTTTTAAAGATTTCTCTACTTGCATCTCTGTTAAAATAAAAATGAAAAAAATAAAATATTTAGAGATTGAAGCAGGGAGCGAAAGCAATTAATGGCTTATGAAATTCTGCCTGATGACATATGCCCACAACAGAAAGCTAAAGCTCTTAATAGCTCCATTTTTACTATTTTGAATTATGTACCATGAGAACTTAATATATGGCCTATTGGGCCTATTAGTTATGCTTGAATCAACCATAATTGATATGCCTTACGAAGTTATATAAAATATGTGCATATACTTACCGATCCTGGAAGCCAAGTATGAGATCTGCAAAAAGCCGTTTGACCATCTCAAGCAAGCTATAGGCCATAAGTAACTCATATGCATGAGGATTAGACTCATTTGATGTTGTTCCAGCTGAATGGTCTGGCACCTGAACCTCAAAAACCTGATGTGTTGTGAGATGGTACCCCTCAAACAGCTTCAGTTTACATTTCTCCATTATTTTAGAATCATTGGTAGGGGTATCTGGAATTGAGTCTCTAAATCTTTTTTCACTTGCCAAGAAAAGAACCCACACTCTTTCACAGTATTTCACAAGCCCAACAAAGAACATCAAAGCAAAAAGTAGGGAAAGACGAGAGCTTGTCCAGGCCGTGAGCCAAATGTACACCGTTGCAATTGCTTGGATAACCACTCCCAATGAGTGCCTTTTCCACAACTCATTGTCCTCCAAGGAGTAAGCAGTAATGGTGTCTGTGCCACCTAAGTGCAATAGCAAAAGGGGTGCCCAAAATGTTATTAGCTCATACTTTGTATCAACTAAACCATTGTCATTGTAGACTTCTCCCATGTCATTTGAGATAATACCAACAGCCATTATAGCTATTGAGTCAGCTAGTAAGTAGGTTGACCAAACAATCAATCTGATCCAAGGTCCAGAAATATACTTTCTACGATTGCCCAGAATGACCAGAATTATTTGGCTATTGAGACTAAGTAGAATCAACACTCGTAGCTGCCATTCGGTCCACAGATTCCTCCATCTTGGAGGAAACAGCTCCATTAACCTCTTCTTCTTGATAAACATTATACTGAAAATTTATATGCATATAATTAAATGTAGGTAAAAAAAAAAAAAAATCATTCAACATTCTAATACTACTCCAAACTCCAAAGGGATTAGCAATCGACCAATTATAGGTTCTCTTACAGACACAACAAATTTACCTGTTTAGGTGATAAATCATAATAATGGCTATAAATTGAAAGTTAATCCACGGGATAATATATAATTCTTTACTATAATTCTATAAACACAATTTTCTAATATATATATATATATAAACACAATTAACAGAACTTTAACTGCTACTCCTCAAAGTTGGCTAAATTACCAAAGTACTTTGTAGGGATCAGCATCATTGGCAATTTTGCTTCCAAGTGGGTACTTTGAGTTAGTTTGTGATTGTATCTGCTTCCAGAGAGAGAGAATAAGTCAAGTGACTAGGCTCCAGATATTTTTTTGAAGACTTGGGTCTATTTAAGATCCGCTTATTTTGTTGAAACTGAAATTTTTTTGCTGAAAGTACTGTAAATAAAGGTAAAAATTAGCTGAAATAATACAATGAGACCCATAAATAGTACCAAATAGTGCAGTAGAGCCTATGAATAGTAGCAAAAATAAGCTAAATAGTAAAATAAGTTAACTTTTTAATTTTTGCCAAACACACACTAGGTTGGGCTACACATGCAAGGCACGTGCTGGCCATGGTTAAGAGATGAGTAATTAAGGTTAAATTTATAATTTATTTTTAACACATACCAAAATTATAAAATCAGTTAATTTTTGAAGTAATTAGAAATCTTACCGTTAAAAGAAACATTAATTTGACTACATAGTCTACATACAAAAATATATATAGCAAATATAATACATTACAAGTTAATATCTTTTTTTTTAATAGGTTACATCACAAGTTAATATCTTAACATATTCCAAATATATACATGTCCTTTGAAAAACACCACATCATAATGTTAAGTATATGTGATGTCCAGAAAAAACCCCAAAATGTTGATCATAATGGTAGGCATATAGTGGATTAAAAACAGAGAGCATATGCTTTTTCCACTTCATTTGTATATATGGAAAGACAAAGTGATACACTATACAGCAATAATGTATCAATTTGTCTTCCTTTATGTGCCTATTTTTAATATAGTTCCAAGAGTAGATGTCTTGCATTACACAAAACTTAAAACTTCATTCTCATTGATTTTCTTGAGGCGAATCATAAATATCAACAATGTTGAACTTATGGCATGATTCTCCAAAGATGCCACATTTTATTGCTCTTACACGGTAGAGAAACTTTTTATCAAAGGAGAGCTTGGCAAAGCTTTCAATATTTTTGATTTCATCCTACAATTTAAAAAGAATGAGTGTAAGTTTCTTATATTTTGTTATAAAAAATGAAAATTTTAGATTTTAAATTTATTGTTGTGTTTGGATATGAAAGTAAGGAACTGATTAATTTAAAGATTAGTCATGATTGTTTAATACCTCCGTAGTCTCTATTATTAGCTTCATTGTTGAGCATGATAAAAAAAAATTAGCAACATCTCCAAATGAAGCTGCCATCAAATGTCCAGTTTATCATCTAACTTAGCTTCACCTCAGCAGCTAGAAGTTGAACAATGAAATAAATAATCAATTAAATAGAAAGATGAATTTAAGATCAATTAATTCTTTGTTATCCATAGCATTGGTTTTACAAGGGAAATCATGTTTTTCATAGCATACATACCGTGATTTTGCAAGAATTTATTCCTTCCAATATAAGCATGAAAATTCATCATTGTACTCTATAACAGTGCTTTTGTGACACTGCAAGCCATATACCAAAACTTTTGATCCAACCTTGTAATGGATATTGTTGCATTTATCCAAAAGTTGGTTAGCTGCATCAAATGTTGTTACACATTTTTTTGTTTAGCTGATAAATTTTTTTTATCTAAATGAAGGAAAATAAAATAAGTGGGAAAAAAAGACCTCGCAATTTTAACCAAAGTTGCTATTAAAGAAATCTCAGCAATGTTTTCTATTATTTGGCATTTTCACAAACATTAAAATGAGAATTCACTCAGCAAAGACTCCAATTTCAAATGAAAATATTTCCACTAACAGAATAAAAAAAAATTAAAAGAGAGGAAAAGAAACCTAAGGACATTCACTTTCATGTTCTCAGACCTCAAAGATCGGACCCCATAACAATTTTTTTTCTATGAATAAGCAGGACAAAGCAATTAGAATAAGTAGTTCGAGATAACACAATTGAATTTGAGGAATGAATCAAAATGAAAATGGCCAATAAAAGAATACAAGATTTACTTGTCAACTATGTGATTGTTGGTCTCTGGAAAGATAGAGAGCTTCAGTTTCACAGCTCAAGGAATCTCAATAAACATGTATATATTATTATCGTTTGGTTTTTCTATTCTGTTAAGCTCAGAGACTAACAGTGATGGAAAAAGAAAGTGAATAGTTCTTCGAGGGAACCAAGCTCCAGAATATAGAGAAGAAGAAGATAGGAAAAAATGAGAGAGAGAGTGAGACTAGTTTGGCTAATTTTCTGGATAAACTTCATTGAACATCTGGAATCTCTTTTATACAATTCAGTCCCATTTCCTGCCAAAACTAACCAACTAATACAACTAACTGACAACAGAATTCAACTAACTGAATACAACTCAGCACAGCAACTACTCAATTAACAATGCTAACAAACAATGCTCATATGATAATACCAGTACAAACATCAAAGTAGCTAGTTTCCTAACATATTCGGCTAGAATATATATATATATATATATATATATTAAGATTCGGCAACCACGTGCCAGTACTCCAAGCTAAGCAGATGAAACATTGGGAATTTATTCAGCTCTTCATATGCAAGCAAGGCTATAAAGCCCTACAGAAATAACAAACTGATCTTCATTCTAATGAAAAACCAGATAAATGTTGTAGAAATGCCTTTAAAAAATTGCTTAGGAAGAAACATACCTAAAGTTTTTCAAAGTATTTTTTGCACATTCCCAAAAGGAGTCAACTTGGTCTGAGCAAACTACAAAGCTTTTATGACGGCAAGGAAACAATAATTTATAAATTCACTCTCTTGGAAATATTGTTGCTACTCTGCATACCATTTTCTATGTTACACTTAATAGGGTGTTACACTTCCTGGGTTCATGAAATTTGTCAAAGTCCCATAGATCAGTGATAATGTAGTCCCACAATTATCCAAAATTAAAAATAAAACTTCCTTGTTCCTTCCTATGTTACTCCTGACAGTGTGTTACTCTCTCTGGGTTCATGGAATTTGTCAAAGACCCACAGATCAGCGATATTGTGACCCAGCAAACATCAAAAAAAGAATAAAATTTCTTGTTTAAAACTCACAGCAAGAAAAATTTGAGGGCCAATCTAAATCAAACAAACCCGCATGCAAAGCACAAGCACAATCTCAGTTACAATCATTCAGAACAAACACCAATAACATGAGATGATATCAAATAATGCTTTCCCCTTTTTATATTTTAATTTTCGAACTCCATTAGCAACCCAACAGAGCATAAAATTGAAGAAGAATTTGGGTTAATACCTAATCATGGCAGATGGAATGATGGGGAATTCGCTCTCTAAGACCAATGAAGCCACTACAGAAAGAAAAGAAGAAGAAATTTTGGTAAGAGGTCAATCAAAACATAAATGGAACTGAAAATTTAGAGAGAGAGAGAGAGAGATTACCTAGTATGTGGGTGAGCCAGAAAATCAAACCAAAAATACTCTAATATGCTTCTCACATTTTCTCTCTCTCTCATTTTACGACAAACCCACACACAACCCCTATAAAAAAAATAATAATAATAAAAAAATACCGAGCAGGTGAAATGGAAAACTTTCTTGTTCCTTCCTATGTTAACATCTTTTCCATCTCTTTGGCTCACAAACTGTGTCTTCTCTCTCTCTCTCTCTCTCTCAGTGTCTCTGGAAAAGGTATTCGCACTTTTTATATAGTGACTCTTGCTATTCTCTCCAAACGAACTGTTTTGCTCAACACAAACCAAAACTTGAGTAAACCAAATAAACTGTAGATAAAGGTATTCGCGCTTTTTATATATACTAGGTTGGGTGGCACGTGCAAGGCATGTGCTGCCCTGCCCCTACACTTGAGTAAGAAAATCAATATAGAGTTTTTATTTAAAGAAATATGAAACTATGTAAGAAAAAATTGTATGTCATATAATGCTAATCTCATTCATATAAGAATTTTAATTACACAAATTTAGATTAAATATTCAAATATGAATATCTATTATACTACGATAGTCTTTTAGAACATATTTGTTAAAAGCAATATCCATTCAATAAAAACTTCTAAGAATGCTTACAAGTTACAAATATCATCCTTCAACAATAACCAACCGAGTTTTGCTACAACATTGTAACAATATTTAATTTTTCGCAATTAATGTTGTCATGTTGTCATATTCTGTAATAGAAGCTCTTCATCAAATACCTGCAACCATCCATAATGAAATTTTTGTTATTCATACTATCTTCTATATCAGCTTACATTTTAGCTTACTTAGTTTTAGTGAACACCCTTTTAAGCAAGAAAAAAAATCAATGTTAGGTAACAAATAAAACACCCTATATCACCATTCCAACTTTCCAAGCATGACTACCAAATAAAATTCTAAATAAAAATAAAAATCGAAACAAAATTGCAAACACCCAGTTTAGATATGTTGAAATAACACAATGAAGCTAAATTAACTGACACAATCACATAGTGAACCTGAAATATCACTTGCAAAAATATGACATACTTAAATTGAAAAAACATATAAAATTAAATGCAATCAAGCAAAAGAAGTAGAATCCATAATTTGGAGTGCAGCCTGCATGAAGATTTAGA
The DNA here is from genome assembly GCA_030021035.2 of Notholithocarpus densiflorus. NCBI lineage: Eukaryota > Viridiplantae > Streptophyta > Magnoliopsida > Fagales > Fagaceae > Notholithocarpus > Notholithocarpus densiflorus. Next base: position 460,873 of record JARYZH020000089.1, on the reverse strand, counting down.
GGAAAAAGTTTGAAGTTGTGCATATTTGCATTTTTGAAAATCAAAACTGAGAGATTTTATATATACCATCATTGAAGCAACCAAAGTCCAAAATAGCTTCCATATATATAAAAGACCATATTAGAATAATTTCTTTATATTTGAGAAAGATTAGATATCCAAGAACTTCAAAATTCATATCCCTAATCCTTTTTTCTTACCTTTTTCTCAATTCCTTTGAGAAGAGAGGATAAGGAGTGTGGACATTTTAATAAGCTAGATTTTGAAATCACTACAGTTGCTTTTATGATGTCTACCAATGGCTTAGAGTATCTGTTGTACGCATCAGTCCATATTCTCAAAACTAATACCAGCTTTGAATTTTCCTTAAAATTACATCAAAATATCAATAAGGTGATAAAGAAAATATAAAAAGGGAACATTTTGTCATAGTAGTGACCATGAATACTGATTACATGAGATAGTGAGAAAACACTCACCTTTGTCATTTAACACTCCACCAAATGCCAATTCATATAACAAGTCTTTCTAGAAGATAAGCAAGAAAACAAACTTGAACTAATGATTCTTCATAACAACTGGGAGGCACGACAACTCTACAAATTGTATTATTATGTATTATATTATTTGCCGAAGTGTAAATTAGTTGTATCTTGTTCTAACCATTGTGCATGTCTGCATGAGTAACTCTCAATTTCGCTCATGGACAACTCTAGATGTTCTGACAACGCAAAATCTTGCAAGCTTAAGGAAAATAAGGGTTTGTTTCTCTTTTCCACTACATTTCATTGCATTTATTTTTTTACTATTAATGCTTGGGCCGTTTTGTTCTGTCAGGTTTGTCATAGAAACTCTGAAAGTTTCTTTTGGTTGATACTTGATAAGCATTATGTTTCTGGTCTGGTAAAGCAGCATAGAGTTAGTTTGTTCTTTATTGTAAATGCAGTGTGTTCTAAAGTGTAATAATTCTATTTTCAAACCCATTATCTTTCCGTGGAAAGGTGTGTGGAAGGTTAAGGCCCCTAGGTGTGTATCCTTCTTTGTGTGGACTGCTGCATAGGATAAGATCCTTACAGGTGATAATTTGAGGGGTAGAGGGATGGATTTTGTTGACTGGTGTATTATGTGCCATTGTAATGGGGAGATGGTGGATCATCTGCTCCTCCACTGTGGTAAGGCTTATAGGCTGTGGAGTTTAATGTTTAGATCTTTTGGGATTTCATGGGTCTTGCCAAGAACGGTTGTGGATACTCTCTTTGGTTGGTGGAATTGGCCGGGAAAGCATTCGTCTAGCATTTGGAATTTAGTTCCTTTGTGCTTAATGTAGTGTCTTTGGAGGGAGCGAAATCAGAGGACGTTTGAGGACTTGGAAAGCTCGGATGACTAGCTATTGGCTTCTTCAGTGGCTCTTTGTTTGACTGGTTTAGGGCTTGGGGACTCACCTCTAGTGACTCTCTCCCTATGTTCCTTAACTCTCTCCTTTGTAATTAGTATCTTTTCCTTTCTTTTTTCTTTCCTCTTTATCTTTTCTTACTGTATTTTGCTCTCTGCCTTATGTTTTTCTGCATAAGGTAGTGTTCTTCAATATATATTAATATTACTTATCAAAAAAAAAAAAAAAAAAAAAAATTTATGACTTTTAGTGGTCAAAATGTTGTTCATCATGGATGAAGACATGATCTAACAAAGGGAGCTTAAGCAAGAAGGCTAAAGTACTTAAAGAATTGTTGGACAAACAACCCATCAACACATTGTGGACAAGCTGTCATGAACTCAATGACACGGCCTAAGCTTCACAAACATGACAAACATGCATATAGACCAATATCAACAATTTATCTTTTTTTTTTTCCTTTCTTTTCTTGAAGAATTAAGACATTATCCTCAAAATGCAAAGCTCGGCCAAGCATGGCAAAGCATAGCTATTGCCATGACAAGAAGCTAACCAAATCCAAACACATCAAAAACATTACCATGACCTATTACATAACTAAGGTAAGGAAAGGAAAGGAAAAATTATGCACAGAGAACAAAAAATATAAAATAGCCCTTTTTGGCATTTTCACAAACATGTATATGCATAAGCACTCTTATAAAAAATTGAAACTTTGAATGCAAAAAATTCGCCCATCCCAAATCCTATTTACTAACTCAATCACATGCAATTCAATATTATCTTCTCAAATCATAAAATCAAAAGAAGAAAGAGAGGAAAAGAACCTTATGGACATTTGCTTTCGAACCTTGAAAATCTGACCTCATCAGGATGTTGTTCTATAAGAAAAAACAGAACAGGAAATTGGAAATAGTTTATCAAGAAAACACAATCAAATAGAAGGAATGAATGAATCAAAGTGGGAAAAAAAAAGGTTACAAAGATATTTACCTGCTGTATGTGTGATCGGTAGTCTTTGGAAAGAGAGAGCTTCAATTTCACAACTCAAAGAAGCTCAACAAATCATAGCCACAGTCCATAATCGCTAGCTGAATAGCAAAAGTTGAAAGGTAATAACATGTACATGTCAAATATCACTTACATGGCATAATTTTTCTATTACTAATTGAATTGACAAAACCCAAGAATTTTTTTCTTTCCCAAACAGATATTTGACCTAGGAAGTATTAAAGAACCATATTTTGCCCCCAAAAACTCAGACCCATGGAAAGGAAAAGAGGTTTTGAGGAGAGGTGTGGATCTAAGACTAAGAAATACCAACCTGAGCATTATTTTGCCATGAAAATCAGTGCTTGGTCTCAGGTTGCGTGGTTTCTCCTCTCTCTGTCTCCCAAGGTTTTCTTCTTGGATAGAAATTTGATTTGAGGGAGCAATCAGTCTTTAAGAAATCAATCAACCCATAGAAAAGAGAACGGAACTAAAAAAGAACGATAAATCAGTCCTAAAAAAATCAATCAAGCCATAGAGAAGAGAACTCTAGAGAGAGATACCTGTATTGTGATTAGTTGAGAATGCCAAACCAAAGAATAGCAAAAAGTTTTATCTGATCCTCTACTTCTCTCTCTCAACTTCCAAGAACCCCATACCCACCGACAATCTCCACCGACAATCTCAACTTCCAAGAAAAGCACATAACCCACGGCCATCCATTAAACCACACAATCCTCTACCCCTACAAACCTACAGCTCTCTGTCTTTGAGACTTATCTCCCCAAATATGTACGGATTGCAACCGCACCAAACACGTACCCAGCTAAGCTTATCTCTCTGTCAGAATCTGTCAGAAGAAGAACATGTTTCAACCACTTTTGCCCGCCAGACTTGCTTTTCTTTTCCACGCAAAAACGTTTGATGAACTAAGAGACGTGGCTGTGGGTCATGTGCTTTTCTTTTAAAAATTTAAACCATATAAGCCCAAATAAAACAATTATATAATACAGAGAAAACAAATAGTGAGACGAGAGCTTTTCTTTTAAGCCCATATAAGCCCAAATAAAACAATGATAAGATAAAGATAAAGCAAATGATAAGATGAGATGAAATGTGAGTTTTGGGCCGTGATTGACTAAACCAAAAATTCACTTTAGAGTGTAGATAGAGGCATGAAATGAAACGGTGAGTTTTTGGGCAGTAATTGACTAAACTAAAAATTCACTGTAGAGGCATTCCCCCCTTTTTTTTTTTTTATATAGTTAGTAGATTAGTAGATTTAGTATCCACGTTGGTAGGTAGAGCCAAAATTTTAGCAATTTAACTTTATCAAGAGCTACTTTATTTTTCTATAAAAAAAAATTATTTTATTTATTTTATTTTTTTACTTTACAACATGCACAATAATAGTGAATTTATTTTGGCTTTCAACGCAATAAAAAAATATATTTACTGCAATAAAAAATATATATAGTAAATAACAACCACCACAGCCACAGCCACAGCCACATAATAGCAAATTATAAAATTTGATTCAAATGATCAATTAATCAAAATTATAATACTTTTGTAAAAATATTCCAAAGAACATACATACATACCAATTTATATCCACTGCTAACAAAATTCACGTTCACTATGTTCTAGTAGGATTTAAAATCTCCATACACACACCAATCACACATTTCACAACACTCAAACCAAAGCATCACAAAACAGCTGAACAATTTGTTAGTACATTTTAAATTAAATACGTTGAAACTCAAAATAACTGAAAATGAATAAAGAGACGAGTTATAATTTGTTAAAGAAAGAGTTACTTTTATGTAAGTTAGATTAAATAAATTAAGAGAAGTTTTCTAATTAATAAATAACATGTAGGTTATGTGAAGGGTTGGAAAACTATATATATGGCTATGCTATGAACTAATTTCATATCAAGAGTGAATGAAGAAAATAGTTAAAAGCAAAGAGTATTGTGTGAGAGAGTGAATTCAATAATATTCCTAAATACTTGAGAGATTTCGAGCCAAAGAAAGGTGTTCTTCTGGTAGAGTTTTGGGTTTGAACATTTTATGCAGAAACTGTTCTAACCATACAACATTTGTTGGGCTGTTGTATCTTGAGAGAAACAAGTCAGAGAAGGTCTGCACCGGTTACAAAGATTAGCTAAGCAAGAGCTTGAATCTCCTTAAAGAGAGCGAGTGCCGCGCCTCGGTCCAAATAGTGTTGTGTAATTCATCTCTTCAAATTAATAATATTCAGTGTATTATTCAATTTCTCTTTGTGTTATTTCCATTATTATTATGTTTGCACCAATACAATTCATTATAATCTTGATTTAAATGATCAATTAATCAAAAATACATGCAAAAAATCTCACCCAATGCAAAGACCACTCACACACTAGTACTCACACTACACTGCCAAAAATCATGATTTTACCAATCTTATCATTCTCCAATCACGAACGAAACTTCAACAAATTTAGGATCTTTTCAATAAAAGCCCAAATGCAAACACACACACATCGGTAAACAAAGCAAACTGAGACCCATAAGCAAACACACACGCACCCAAATGCAAAATCAACAGGTCGACGAAGGATGATGGATGAACGGAACTGGGCTTCGAAGATGGGTGAGGAGGATGATGAATCAGGTCGGCGATGATGCGTGAGCTTCGGTGCGATGGTGCATGAGCTTCGGTGGCGGCGGTGAGGAGGATGATGAATCGGTGAGAGTTTGAGGAGGATGAGAGAGAGAGATGAGAGTCTGAGAGCTTATTAGAGAAAGAGAAAATGAGTGTGAAACAGCTAAGTAAAAGAAATAGAGAAAGAAAGGAATAAATATTATTTTATTGAGAGTGGGAATAAAAAATAATATTTGAGTTTTGGTTTGAGCTCCAGTGCACAGTTATTTAGAGCATTCACTGCAATAGAGCTAAAAATTTAATTATTTGACGCTACAAAAAGTTACTTTATTTATTTTACCCACTGCCATGAACACACTGATTTACCCACAAACCCGCCCTCTCAGACACCGTATTGAAGCCAGTGACCCACTCACGAACCACACTGACCCACCACAGCATACCGATGCCGATGAACCCAACTGACGCCGACTATTCAACCACACCACAGCCCACTGATGCCAACGAACCAGCGAGCCTTGAACACATCAAATGCCAACTGTCCACAGCCTTTTCCTTTACTTGATTGTGGATGGTGCATCTGGTCTTTTCTGATCTAGCTTAAGGAATGGATCCTGCAATTTGAAATATGTGAAAGAAACGTAATACTGAATACAATCCCCAAATCAAATTCAACAAAATTAAGGCACGGCCTAGAATGCTTAACAAGACAGAAAACAAAATAATCAGTTTGATGAACTTTGCAAATTGCAAGATATCAATTCCAGCTTAAGACCCATCAAAATGATTTACTCATAATGAAAAATTATAGTTATTGGTGGGTTTTCTTTGTTTTCAATTTGATCAGGTTTTTTCAGTTAGGCTAAACACCTGAAAATAAGAAACATTTTTTGGAAAAACGTTTTAGGTCGAAATATCCACAGCTTGAGCAACACACAATATGTATCCATAAAATTTGTTATGTAATGTAAGAGCAGCGACACTAACACTATGGATTCCAAACCAGGTCTAACTCATATTAAAAAAAAAAAAAAAAAAACCTTTGAACTTATTGATAATGCAGATGTAGAATATATGTACAGAAGAAACTTACATCCAAGGGAGAAAATTCCCACTTGTTCGTGAGTAATATGTCTCTGCCCAACTTTCTTCTAACATCTGCTACAAAATCCTCTGGCATTTTCGTTAAAATCAATTCCTTCAAGGAAGCCAGCTTCTCTAATCCATCTGAATTTTTCAGTTTTTTGCAACCTCTAATTTCTAATTCTACAAGATTGGGCATGGCACCTTCCTCAACCTTCCACTCCTCTAGTTTCTCTAGCATCCACATTTTCATGACACGAAGTTTAGGAAAGTGCCTGGCAAGACAACTCATTTTCGACCCTACATAAGAGCAAGCAAAAAGCCTGAGAACATTCAGCTGAGGCAGCAGCTTCCCTAGCACTGGCATTGGATCATCTTTTAGTTCTGACGTAGACAATGTAAGAGTTCTGAGGTTTCGTGGAAGGTTATCTATGGAATCATTTATCACTCCAAACAAATATAAGTTTAAGAGAGACTGATGTCCCTTCATAGGCTCCAACACAAGGACAACAGGTTGGCCAAATGGGTCTCTTGATTTCAACCTTAAGCTTTGGAGGTTGGCAATTTGTGAGATACACTTGGCTGTTTGCTCTGCTGATTTTGAATGGCATGTCAGTCCCAATTTCTTAACGTTAGTGAACATTTTCAGACCACTTATCATGGGGCTGTTGGCACCAATATATAGCTCCGTTAATATCTGTAGGTTGGGTGAAGACTCTTTTGGTGGTTTCTGAATGGAAATCTCGTTAATATAGAGATGTCGAAGCTTCTTCGCCTTCCAAATGGAACTTGGCAAAGTAATTATATTAGTATATTTCAAATCTAAAGTTTCTAGACATGGTAGATCCCCAATTGATGCTGGACATGAGTCAAGACCAGTCCATCGTAAGCCTATGTACCTTAAATTCTGCAACTTACTGAGTTTTGCAGGTAGCAAAGGTTTGTAGACACCCTCTAGATCAAGCACCTTGAACAGAACATAACCAGATCTATTGATCAATGTTTTAAGAAACGTACCAATTCCACTGTTGGATGCATCTCGCTTCTGGGAGTTGAAAGAAACATAGGAACATAGCTGTCGGATGTGACCTTTTGAAGTAGAAGACTCCACACCAAATTGATCTGCAAGCCTTGGAACGTAAAACTCAGGTGAATCTGTAAATGTACAAGCTGACTTGCAATGGTGGACGTGAAGAAATCCTATATCCTTAGCTTTTAGCACGAAATCATCATAGAGAAAACTTGGCATACGACACATTTTGGGGCTTCCATCTGACTTCCATCTTGCTATTTCAATCATGTTTCTACACACTAACTCTTCGAAAAATATCTTGGCCTTATCTTCAGGGACAATCTCATCAGGTAAGAAACGAAAAAATCCCTCCGCAAGCCACAATTGCAACAACCTCCGTATTGGGATCTCATAGGCTTTAGGAAACAGAGACAAATAAAGGAAGCAAGGCTTTAAAACAGATGGTAATTGGTTATAGCTAAAATCAACCATGTTTGAGAGAGGTGATTGATTTTTATTTTGTTGTGCAAGTGCAAGATCAATTGTTCTTGACCAATTCTTAAATTCTATAGCTGACAAAACTCCTGCCAGCAGCACAATTGCTAGGGGCAAACCATGGCATACTTTTAGAATGTCCACCTTGACGTCGTTTAATTCGGTATTATATTCTTGTCTTCCAACCTTCGTCAAGAACAATGACCAACTCTTCTCGTCAATTAATGAGCTTAATTTGAGGGGAGAACTCCACGGATCAACTTGGATTGCTACATTTAAGTCACGAGTAGTGAGAATGACTCTGCTTCCATTCACCGCATCTGCTAAGGGACCGACAAGCTTGAGCCAAACATCAACAGTTTGGACATCATCCAAGACCATTAAAAACCTATGCTCCATCAAAAATTTGAAAAGCATATCAGATAGTTCTTTCTCGCTCATAAGCTCTAAGTCCTTTAATACAATTCTTGGAAGCTGTTTTATTATGATGAGCAAGAGATCCCTATATTCAAGATCTCTGGAAACATGGAGCCAAGCTCGCCACGGGAATTGCTGCCGAATATCAAGTCTATTATAAACATTCCTTGCTAAAGCAGTCTTGCCAATTGCTTCTTCGCCCACGACAGAAATCACACGTAGACTTTCATCATTGTGATTGATCAGTCGAGATACAAGCTCCTTCACCGAATGTTCACGTCCAACGATAAGTACATTCAAATCCTGATCAATTAATGGCCATATTTCGAGCGGAGAACTCTGAGGATCAACTTGGAATGCCACTTTTAAGTTTTGAGTAGTGAGAATAACTCTACTTCCATTGACAGCATCGGCTAAAAGACGGACAAGCTTGAGCGAAACATCAACAGTTTGGACATCATCCAAAACTATGAGAAACTTATGCTCCATTGAAAACTGTAAAAGCGTATCAGACAGTTCTTTCTCACTCATAGTTTCTACTGAGTTACTCGATACACATCTAGGAAGCTGTTTTAGTATAGCGACCAAGAAATCCTTATATTCAAGATCTCCGGAAACAACAAGCCAGGCTCGCCACTCAAAATGCGGCTGAATATCTAGTCTATCATAAACATCCTTTGCCAAATTTGTCTTTCCAAGTGTTTCTTTGCTAACTAGTGAAATGACTCGAAGACTTACCTCATCGTCGTTGATCAGTCGAGCTACCAGCTCCTCTTTGACATCGACAAGGTGGTGGTGGTGGCGGCAGAGTTGTCCTTCATGTATTTCAGAAATAGAATCAGTCTTGTCTCCCAGAGCCAGAGGCTGGCCTTGCGTCTTTCCAACTTCTGTGGATACAGCTCTCACGCCCTGCACCAACTTCTTCATTTTGTAGCTGAACTGTAGCTGACTCCATGGTGAAAATGGCAATTTAATGAAACCCTTTTGTCTCCTTTGTAGGATGAAACTTTCGGTGAAGTGCTCTGCAGAGTAAATAGTGCGCAGAAGCGAGGCCTCCATTGAAGTACTGTTACTGGTATTCTCATGATTTGGCTTCGCAGCTTTGAGGAAGCACAAAATCTTTTCTAGTTCGTTGGCAGCAGTAACCACACTATTTCTCAGTCCTGGCAAGATAAATCTTTCCTCGTCAAGCAGCTTCTGTAATTTCCTCAGTAAAATTAATACGGGTACTTCAGTCGCCATAATTTCTTTCAATCTCCGATCCTTTCTCACAAGTCACAAGTCACAAGTCACAATTTGGGGTTGGTGGGAAGAAGACTACTGTTGACAGAATGGATAGATGGAATTATGACAAGGCAACCGAAGATCAATTGTAGATCACAAAGATGTCACTATTTTAAAAGTTGTTTACACACTTTACCGTGCTCCATAAGCTCACATTCTAGCTGTAAAGATAAATGTAGAATAATGACTGAATTTCGGGTAAAATATCATTTTAAACTCGTTTTTATCCCTAAACTCTCACATGTTTATTTTTTTGTCCCTAAGGCCTGCTTAGACCAGCTTGGTAGCTTCGTTATTCAAAATAACATGAAAGTTGTGAATTAAAAAATGTTGTGAAAATATATGTTTAAGAGTTTATTTGATAGTAGATTTTAAGTATTGTTATTTAAAATGGTGTAAAAATTATGGTTTAAAAAGTATTGTGAAAACATGTGTTTAAAGTATTCACAATGTAAAAAATCTGTTTGATACCATGTTTCAAATAACAAATTTTAAAAAGTGAAAAAAAATAATTATGTACTTAGTATGTGTATGTTTTTTTTAAAAAAACTGATAAGTATAGTAAAAGGATTATTATTTTATTTGAAGAAAGAGAAAGTTCCCTCATTTTATTTGACGAGTATAGTACGTGTAGTCTTATCAAGTGGGTGTAGGTCATATCAAGTGAGGCTTATGGTATTTAACATAATTACAAAAATGTCATTATATAATGTTATTTGAAAATTGAAAATTGGTAGAAGGAGTTTTCTAAATTCAGTGTTCAAACACCCTAAAATGAAAAACGTAACTCAAATACTTCTAAATAAAATTTCCTACCAAACACTTTTTTTTTTCCCCACAATTTTAAGTATTTAAATACTGAAAACTGTTGTTTGGAATCCCTTTCCAAACAGGCTTTAAAGTACTCATAATGAAAAAAAAAATGTGTTTTGTATTATATTTCAAATAACATATTTTAAAATGTGAAAAAACATTCGATGTGTTTTGTAGGTGTATGTGTTTTTTTAAGAAAAAGTTGGAAAATTAACAGTAAAATAAATATTTATTTATTCAAGAAAAGACAACAACACCTGCCCTTTTCTTTGCTTCCTGTTCGTCCATGAGACCCTCCCACTCATCCCGTCTCCCTTTTTGCTCTTCCAAACTTAATACAACTATACCACATATCAAATTAACACAACCCACAACACATCAGCAATAAAAGAAAAGAAATTTCAACTATAGTGCCAAAATAAAAATAAAAAAGAGAGAGGAATAAATTGTAAATTGGACACCATGGATACCAAGCACAAAACATTTCTTCATACAGGAGAGTTCTAGTTGTGTGGCTCATTGAAGAGAAGAGAGAGAAAGAGAGAGAGAGGGAGCCGATTGAAAAGAGAGAGAGATATGAGTTTGTGAGAGAGACATTTGTGTTTAATCAAGTCAGTTTTGTGGGTCTCATGTTTTTCTAAATATTTACAACAATGCCACTCAATAATGTTACTCAAAAACTGAAAACTGGTATAGATGTGTTCTCAAAATACAGTGTTTAAATACCTTAAATTGAACTTGCGTACCAAACAGGCCCTAAACTTTGCAAAACGTTCTGGGCTAGTTTTGTAACGGTGTATAAGTATTGTTGTTTGAAATGATGTGAAAACTGTGATTCAATAAGTGTTATGAATATATGTGTTCAAAGTTCTATAGATATCGTATTTTATCTGCTCTCGATTTGCGTGTCGGATCCCAAAAATTCTAAAAAATATCAATTTTTCACCAGAGGACCGTGGAAACATCTAGATTGACATGGCACATCCCATTCAGACATCGGAGTGCTCAAAGTGCCTTTTTATGTCAAATTGACCAAAATGCCTCTAGTCAACCCAGAGTTGATCGAAGGTCAAAATTAGTCAAAACCACCCCTAAACAACATTTAAAAAAAAAAAAAAAACTTTTACATCAAACCTGACATTGTCGGAGATTTTTGTCAGCTTTTACCAAGTTTGACTTGAGGTTAACTCTCGAGAGCGACCGAAAAACCTAATTTTGATCTAACCGTTTGAATGGGTTGAAACCAATGACATTGCAAATATTTTTGAATTCCCTTTCCAACGACTATTCATGGGTCGAAATCGAAGTTAAAACGGTTGAGATATTTTGAAAACTGTGCTGGGCGCGTCAGCTCGCTTCCCGAGGCCATAACTTTTGATCCGACTGTTGGATTTTTGAATTTTTAAGTGTTCTAGAAACTAGACATCCATACCTTTCCATTGGTACCAAGATCATCAAAAACCTAAGTGTTTTTTAATCATCAAAACTAGACATCCATAAATTTTGATAAACTAAGCACGTTTTTTAATTATCAAAAACCTCTCTTTAGTTAGTTCTAAGGCAAAAACTATATTCCCAATTCGTTTTCTAAAACCTTTTCAATTATAATTTTGTTCTTGAGTTGTGATTATCCTAAAAACTATTGTGTTCTTCAATTATTCTTGTTTCCTCAATCTAATCTTTGTGTTATAGGCGTTGAGAGGTCGGTTAAATAATCTCAAACTCATAATCTCAAGCAAGGTGAGTGTTCTTTCCATGATCTCCTCCTTTGTTTAACATGATTCACATGAGTTCTTGATTTAGTTTCTCTATTTGTTTTATTTGATTCATTTGTTGATTTTAATTCTTTTGATATGTGTTAATATGATCTTGGGTTGATTAAAATCTGCTTTTGTTGTTCTTGTTTTGTTATTTTAGTTTTATGCAAGTTTAACATATTTATTTATTTTATGTGGGTTTAGTATTTTTATTTGGTTTGCTTGTGGTTATTTATTTATGTTGATGCTTTGTTTTATTTTTGTTATGTTAGTTTAGTGTTTAGGGCTACTAACATGCCTATTTGATCTCACATGCTATTTCTTTGTTTGATTAAATCTATAAAAATGTGATTTTCCGGATTCTATGTTAAAAGATGCGTACGCATCATCGAGTATGCGTGCGCATAGTTTCGACCATGCATACGCATCCTGAACCCAAATTTGACAAAAATCTTGTTTTTATTGTTTTATTCATTTTTCACATGTTATTTGATTCTGTTTGACTCTGTTTAGGTTAATTAATTGTGTTTAATTATTTTCCATGTTTGTTTGAGACTTTTTACCATGTTTGGTTTATTTTATAATCTTTCCTTATGTGTATGATTTAATTGTTACCTTTCCATGTTTAATATATTTGTTTGATTGTGTTTTATTTGTTTCCTTTTATATTGTGATGTGATCTTTAACATGCTGTGTGTGTTATTTAACTTAAGTGCATGATGTATATTTAGGTAAAGGATTAGGGCTCTTTTAATAACTTCTTTATCTAAATATAGCCTAGCAACACATAATGGAGGCCGGCCCACAAGCTGGGCAATCTTGGGTGCCTAACATCTTCCCAAGCCGTACCCAAACTCCGAAACCATAACTTGGTATGCAGACCTATGTATGTAAGTAAGTACCCTAAAAGGCCCAATATGGTTCCTAGACCTAATCTAGGTGGCAACTCCATTTTTCACCCTCCGCCACGGTCCACTCTAAAGCCAAGGCGTACGCCCTTGCACCCACAGTGTTTACTCCACTGGGGATAGAGATGAAGTTTAACTCCGACGTGTTGTTAGGCCATAATTGAATAAAGATTTTTATTAATTGAGCCCAATCCTGTTTTATCTTTTTATTTTTCTCACACATGCACTTTGTACTCATGTAACCTTGGTTGGTGATGAATGGGAAAGTAGAGGCTCCATTCGGGCCAAGACTTTCCAAAGTTCATCCCACCAACTCACAATTTGTGCCATTGCCTATGATGGGCTTTGAGTATGTTAACGGTTTGCCACAAATCCATTACGATCCATTTAGGCCCAAGGTTGGAATCATGGCCCACCTAGTTGTGAGTGGCCTACTGACCTGTCCATTTAGCTTTAAGGAGCTTTCCCACACGTAGATGAGCTTAAAACCCAACCATGTAGGGTTACCCAATTGCGTATGCATGTGTGTGCTTTGTTTATTGGATTAATAAAATGGGTCAATCTTTTTTTTTTTTATGTATTTTATGTTTTTAAAAAAAACCAAAAAAAAAAAAGTAAAGTTTTCAAGTTCTTTTTTTAAATAAAAATTTTCAAGAAAAAGAGTTTGAAGTTCTCAAAAAAAAAAAAAAATCAAATAAATTTTCAGAAAAAGTGAGTTTTTAGGGAGGGTTTTTCATAATAAATTCCAAAAAGTTTTTTTAAGAAAAAGTGAGTTTCTTTGTAAATAAAATTTTCAAGAAAGAGTTTCATTCAAAATTTTTTTTTTAAGTGAGTGTTCTGTAAATAAATTTTTTTTTTTCTAAAAAAAATAAAATTGAGTATTCAAGAAAGAGTTTCTTTCAAAATAAAAATTTTAAAAAAAAATCTTCTGAGTTTTTCTTTAGTAATAAATTTTTTTCAAAAGGTTGGCCCATTCTAGTAGCCCATTTTTGTTTGATGTTTTGAGTCTTTCCTTTGTTGTGTCTTAGGCTTAGGTCCATACGTGTCTTGTTTTGTTTTGTCTTGAGCTTTAGGCCCATCTTTTTCTTGTCTTAGGCCTTAGGCCCATCCTTGTTTTTTTTTTCTAGGGGCATTAATCCCATCCTTGCGTCGTCTTGGGCCTTCGACCCATCTTTATTTTTTCTAAGGGCATTAAGCCCACTTTTTGTCTTGTCTTGGGCCTTAGGCCCATCTTTGTCTTGTCTTGGGCCTTAGGCCCATCTTCGTCTTGTCTTGGGGTCCTAGGCCCATCCTTGGTTTTGTCTACGCTTTGAGCTTTCCTTGTTATTTGTTTTGGGGCTTTAGGCTCATGTCGTGTTGTCTAGGGTTGTTACCTTATCTTGTCCTTTGTTTTGGGTCTTAGGTCTATTCTAGATTGTCTAGTGGCATTAGGCTTATGTCTTGTCAAGGTTTGTCATCTCTTGGTATCTTCATTGTTGTGTCTTCAAGTTTCATTCTTTTGGGTCTTGTCTAAACTTTATGTTCTCATTCTAGGGGCATGGTTAAGTGGGAATTGAATGTAAAATTTATTGTTGGTGATCTTCATGAAATGTTTTTCATAAGGATAAATCTATTGTAGGTGACCCATCATTGCTCCTAAAAAGGGTCTTGCACAACCCTGTTGGTCTCAAACCTTTGATAATCGCCTCATAAGAACCAATCTTACTTTTCTTAACCAAATGGCATTAAGTTACCAAGATATTTTGAAGAAGATGGAAGAAATGATGACAAGGATGACTGCTCCTATCATTGAGAGGCTTCATCATCTTAAGGGTACTTGAGGAAAGAAGAAGAAGGTAGTGCAAGAACCTCAAGACGAAGACTCTATCTTTGATGATGACTGTTTAGAGGAAAAAGAGGATGAGATCAACAAGAAACCTAAGAAGAAGGAATAGTCAAAGGAAACCAAAGAGATGTCACAAGAAATTGAGAAGATGAAAGGTATGCTTAAGAGGTCCCAAGTTATAGAGGACTACATGCTTGATATTGAGAAATTGCATCCACTTCCCGATATCCAACTCCCCCAAAGTTCAAGATGCCAAAGATGGATTCTTTTAATGGAACTAGAAATCCCAAGAATCATTTGAAACAATATGTTCTTGCCATGAAGCCTCTAGGTCTTACCAAGGAGCAAATCATTTTGTGTTTCCTTTGAACTCTGGTGTAGCCCTACAATGGTATCTCTCATTGGAAAATGCTAAGATGAATGACTAGAACAAGATGGCTGAAATTTTTGTGTAACAATATTCATACAATGTTCAATTGGATGTGAGCCTTAGAGACTTGGAGACTGCAAAGCAATTGAGCAATGAATCATTTTCTAATTTCCTGATGAGGTGGAGAGGAAAAGCTTCCAAGATGCCTAATTGTCCTAGTGAGAAAGACCAAGTGAGTATGGTCATGAAGATCATTCTACCTACTTATGGACACCAACTTGCACCAATTCCTTTGAAGAATTTTGTGGATTTGTATGATGTTGGTTACACAAGTTGAGGATGCTATTAATAGTGGACTTTTTGAGAAGAGTGGTGCAAAACCTCAAAATAAGTTTGGGGTAGGGAATTCAAGTAATAGTGGTAATAATGGTGGTAAGACAAGTGAAGTTCATGTTGTTAATGTTCGAAGAGAGTTCACTCCATTGGGAGTGACTTTATCTCAAGCACTTGAAGCTTTGTCAACCAAAGGATTTATCAAGCCATTGGATCTTGGTAGGTATACTCCAAACACCTCTAATCCAAATTACAATGCAAGTGAGTATTGCAAGTACCAGCAGAGCCATGGTCATTTTACTAATCCTCTCCCCGACTACCATATTGTGCCTCCCCCTACTTGGGGTTGATTGATTGAGAAGTTTAGTCTTTGTTATTGCATTCCACAAGAGTCTTTCATTTCAACGTGTTTTTCAATTTAGAAGTGTCTTTGTTATTTCAATTCAATATGTCTTTGTTGTTTCAATTCAATGAGTCTTTCAATTCATATACTCTTTTAATTGATCAATAAAGTGGTTTGCAATGTTTAAGTTTTATGATAAGTTCTCAAAGTTTCAAGTTGATTTGATTCTCAATATGTGATGTTGCATGTTTGCCCATAATTGAATAATGGAAATCGGGATGAAGAGAGGCCATTATTCTGCTATCCTAAACACATTTCCCTTTACTCACCCCTTTTAAGCCTTCAAAGTTTTTTTTCTTTCAAAGTAACCCTTGTCATGGATTTCCCCCTACACTAGAGGCAAGAAGTGGAATAAAGTGATGGAAGGATAAAAATAAAAGTGAAGTGAAGTAAATCAAAAGTGAACAAAAAAAAAGTGAAAAAGTGAAGTGAATTGAAATGCAAAAAAAAAAAAAAAAAAGAAAAAAAAAAGAAAAAGAAAAGTGAAGTGAAAAACAAAAAAATGAAAGTGAAGAAAGTTTAAAAGTGATGAAAAGTAATCATTGACCAAGTTGTAACTCTCAAGGAAGTAAGTTTGAGCTTTTGTTATCCATTTCTTTGTGAGCCAAGAACCTAAGCCTTCATTATAAGCAAGTAAAAGTCCTCTGTGATCAATTGAAGTTGTTCATGTGAACTACGTTAGGCCTGATCCCTTTTGGGTACGTAGGCAACCTTGTGAGGTGCAACCACATCACATCATGTAAATTGTGTAACTCATGTATTGAGAATTTCAATCAACAAGATTTTTTAAGGATAAGTTGTAGCACTGGTTCATTGCATCTCATTTGTTTGTTTCTTGTAAAAGTGAAAGAGCTCGTTAGGCTGAAAACCTGCAAGGGCAGTTTAGGCAAAAATTAGGGCCAAAAAAAAAGTAAAAAAGAGGAAAAAATGCCTGCTAGGTTGAAAACCTATGAGGGTGGCCTAGGCAAAAGTTAGGGTAAAGAAAAAAAAAAAAAAAAGGGAAAAAAAGGAAGAAAAGAAAAAGAAAAGTGAATCAGTTAAGCTAGGGGCAAGGTGGACCCCACAAGGAGGATGCGTCCTAATAATTGAATATCTCAAAAGTTATCCATAATGAATCAAGTGTTTGGTTCCTGTTCTCACCATGCTCATTAGGATCAAGGACGGACCCAGGTAGAGGGATAAGGGGGCCCGAGCCCCCCCTTGGCCTAAAAAAAAATTTTTTAGCAAGTAAAATTTTCCCAAAAAAAAAAAAAAGGGGCTTGGGCCCCCCTCCCAAAAATCATGAACCCCTTCCCCTAGCCCATCATCCGGCTAGCTCAGAGCAGAGCCCATGACCCATGTAAATCTTAAAAAAAAAAAAAAAAACTCAGCTCTCAGCAGTCCAAAACCAAACGGAGAAAGCAAAAAACAAAGGAAAAAAAAAAAAGAAAAAAAAAGAAAGGAAAGTGAGAGGCGAGAGTTGCGAGACAGAGAGATAGAGATAGAGATAGAGAGTACTCAGAGACCCATCTTGATCAGATTCAAAGACCCGTGTCGCCGTGACGGAGAGAGACAGAGAGCCGTGTCGCTGTGACGGAGAGAGACAGAGAGCGAGACGAGAGCGAGACCCAGTCCAGTACGGCAGTACCCACGCTAGCGAGAGCGAGACCCACGCGAGACGAGACCCACTTGCCGCCGCCGCCGCCGATTGCTCGATCTGCCTAGCCAGCCCAGCTTCGAGCCTTCACAGTTCACAGGTATTTACTCTTATCTTTTCCTTCAAAACCTTGTGATCTGAGAATCTGAGATTCACAAAAACTGTGCTTGTGCCTTGTGGACTTGTGGTGTTTCATGTTTATGTTTTTACTGATGAGTGATGAACTGAACTGATGTTGGTGATTGTGAATTGAATCTGTGCTACCTGTGGTGTGTTTTTTTTTTTTTTTTGGGCTTTTTGGCTTTGTGACTCTGTGTTTGTGACTCTTTCTCTTGCATTATATAGATAAGAGAGATAGAGAGAGAGTAGAGTTTGTAGATATAGTTTTTTCTTTGTTGACTGGTAGTTGGGCATAATAGGGACAAGTGGAGTTGGGCAACGGACAAGTGACAGAAAAAAAAAAAAAGGTAAAGTTAAGAAAAGTTTTTGTTAGTAGTGTCGGTAGTGGGATTCATTGGGTTAGTGGGTCAGAATTAGAAAGATGGAGACAACACAAAGACACAAAAGACATAAATAAAGGAAGAGACAACACAGAGACATAAATAAAGGCAGACCAAAGACAAAAAGAAAAAAATAAATCATATAATATAAAAAATTGTCACACAAATTTAAGAAAATAACGATGATTCTTATATGATTTTTATTTTATTTGTAGATCATGAAAAAATCAACTACAATGCTTGATTTTTTCAAAAGAAAAGGTTCAACTTCAAATTCTTCCGAAGTCAACATGGAATTGCCAACAACTAGTGTTGCTATTCCAATTCTAGAAAATGTGGATGTTCCAATTCTAGAAAATGCGGATGTTCCAATTCCGGAAAATGCGGATGTTCCAATCTCTCAAACACAATTTCAAAGAATTGACCTTGATTCTTTGGATTATGATCCCGGAACACGCAAACAAATATGTGAATATCATGTTAATCAACGTGATGAAATTCGACGGGCTTACATTAAAAAAGGTCCGCACCAACCTCCTCTAGAGACATTAAAAAAAAGTGGAAAGCTTTCGTAGCTTTCAAGCTTCTTGGTTTAGAAATAATTCAAAATGGCTTGAATATTCTCCTACAACAGATGCAGCTTATTATCTACCCTGCTTTGTCTTTCATAATCCAAATGTGGTTGTGGGACAAAATACATTCATTGTTGGTGGATTTAGAAATTGGAAAAAGGTTGGGGGCAAAGAATGTTATTTTCAAGGTCATATAGGAAAAGATCCTAACTCAGCTCATAGAGTTGCTGAGCAAATGTGTAAGGATTTGATGAACCAATCGTAGCATTTGCAAAAGGGAGTTGATCATTTCACTACTGAACAAATTGCAAATAATCGGTTGCAACTGAAGGCCACAATTTTTATTGTCCGATATCTTGCCTTTCAAGCTATAGCTTTTAGAGGTCGAGATGAAAGTTTTAGTTCATTAAATCGTGGGAACTTTCATGAATCATTGGGTATTGTGACTTTTTGGAATGAGAAGGTTGTTGAAATAATAGAAAAAGCTCCCAAAAATGCAACCTACACATCACCTAGGATTCAAAAGGAAATTCTACATGTTTTCTCAGCCTAAGTGAAGAAGGCCATTCGAGAAGAAATTGGTGATGCAAAGTTTTGCATAATGGTTGATGAAGCTCGTGATGAGTTTATGAAAGAGCAAATGGCTGTGGTTTTTAGATATGTTGATGCAGAAGGCTTTGTGAAAGAACGTTTTTTTGGGCTTATTCATGTTGTTGACACTGCGGCTTTGACTCTAAAGAAGGGGATATATTCTTTGTTATCTCAACATTGCTTAGATATACAAAATATTCGAGGGTAAGGATATGATGGAGCAAGCAACATGCGAGGTATGTGGAATGGATTACAAGCTTTGATTTTGAATGATTGCCCATATGCTTACTACATCCATTGTTTTGCACATCGCTTACAATTGGCATTAGTAAAAGCATCAAAACAAGTTGTTCCCATTAGTCATTTTTTTCTTACATTTCTTTTTCTAATCAAAATTATTAATGCTTCATGCAAGCGCAATGAGCAATTGAAAGTTGCCAATGCTAATGAAATAGCACGTTTGATTGATCTTGAAGAGCTTGAGACTAGAAGTGGACTTAATCAAATTGGCACTTTACAACGACCTGTAGAAACACGTTGGAGTTCACATTTTAGATCAGTTTCTAGCTTATTAAGGATGTTTACTTCAACTGTTGAAGTTTTACAAAATATAATTGATGATGCAATTGATGGAGAACATCGGGCAGAAGGAGAGTCAGCTTATGATGGTTTAACTTCATTTGAATTTGTCTTCATCTTGCATCTTGAGAAGGAAACTATGGAGATCACTGATGAACTTTGTCAAGCTTTGCAAAGCCAATCTCAAGACATTTTAAATGCCATGCATTTAGTTTCATCTACTAAAGCACTTATCCAAAAATTTAGAGATGATGGATGGGATGGTTTACTCACCACTGTGATATCATTTTGTGAGAAGCATTGCATTGATGTCCTGGATATGAATGCTTGTTATGTTGCGAGGCGAGGTCGAGCTCGTAATCAGCAAGATAACATTACAAATGAGCATCATTATCGAGTAAATATTTTTTATGCTACAATAGATTCTCAACTACAGGAACTAAATTATCGGTTTAATGAAGATGCAATGGAGTTACTTAGGCTTAGCTCAGCTTTAGAACCTCGAGAGGCATTAAAATCTTTCAGAATTAGTGATCTTTGTTTGTTGGTAAAGAATTTCTATTCACAAGATTTCACAAATTATGACAAACAAGTGTTGGAGAAGGAGCTTTATCATTTTGAGAATAATGTAGTCCAAGATCCAGAGTTCAAAAAATTGAAAAGTTTATCTGAGTTGTCTCAATGGTTAATGAGAACTGGAAATTCAGAACACTACAAACTTGTTTATAGAATGGTGAGACTTGTGCTTACTCTTCCAATTTCTACTGCTACTACAGAGCGAGCATTTTCAACTATGAAAGTTGTCAAAACTAACCTTCGAAACAAAATGGAAAATGATTTTTTGACAGACTCTTTGATGTTATACATTGAAAAGGATATAGCTTCGACATTTAGTTTGGATTCAATAGTAGATGATTTTGAAGATTTGAAAGAGCGTCGAGTTCCCTTTTCATAGATGATTGTATAAAGAAACAATAGTGTTTCGTGTCTTTTGTTTTTGTTAGTAGATTGTATCTTAATATATTAAGAAACAATGATTTTTGGGTATTTGTCTTGGTTGATAGTTTATTAATACTGTATGGATGCGTATTTGAAATGTTTTTTTTACTTATCTCCGCCCTCCCCCCCCCCCCCGGCTTAAAATCCTGCGTTCGTCCCTGATTTGGATGGTCTTGTTTTGTATCTTCTTTTCTAAGAGTCTGCTTTATGTCCTTTGTGTCATCTTTGTTATCCTTCGTTTTTTGTGGCTTTGTGTATTTGTCACTTCTTTAGAAGTCATCGTGTCTGTCCTTGTCTTTGGTTTTCTTGTAATCTTTGCACTTCTGTAATTTTTGTTGTCTTATGTGGTTGTTTTCATGTTTAATGTGTCATGTGGTTTTTCATGTGTTTGTTTGCATATTTGTGTCCTTGTTTCATCTTGGGCCTTAGGCCCATCTCATACTCCGTTTGGGCCTTAGGCCTCTCCTTGCTTGGTGTCAGGCCTTAGGCCCATCTTTGTTTTGTCTTGGGCCCTAGGCCTATCTTGTTTAGCTTTTTGTGTGTTTACATGCTTTTTTGTGACTCCTATGTTGTTATGTCCATCCTTGTTGTTATCTTGTGTGACCATATGCATCTTTGGTGTTTGATGTAAGTCTTGTGTGATCATTTTTTTTGTTTCTAAACTTTTTGCATACATTGTCGTTGTTCACGTAATTTGTGTGCTATTGTTTGTAGTATGTTTTGTGATCACATGTTTCTTTGTTGTTTATGTGAGTCATATGTGTTTATGTTTTGCATTCTTGCATGTTTGCATAAGTCTTGTGCGTTTGCTTTGGCAAACCTTGTGTGATTGTGTGTTTATGTGAGTTATGTAAGACTGTAGACATCGCATTTTGTACCCCTTATGACTTGGGCCCCCGTTCCCCAATAATGTTGGAATTCTAAAGCCCAAGATTGGTTTAGGGTCCGATCAGATGAAAATTGACTTGAGGAAGTGTTTTTGAAAAAATATAACTCTTTTTGGACTAAATAAGCTTTTTTTGGAAAATAAAGACCACGGAAACCTTAGGGCATGCGTACACATACACGCTTATGCGCACGCATGCTCAAGCTCTGCGTGCACATGCTTCATGCATGTGTACACATACACGGGCATGTGTGCGTATGCTAGGGTTCTAGAAACTAGAAGGAAAGGTTTTCTGCATCAAAACTTGGTTTGGAACAAATCCCACATCATCTGGGAGTTGCCCCAAACCCCTATTTTCGACTATATAAAGCCTGGAAAGGTAGATTTTCAAAGGAGGATGAATTCTGGTGGAAAAACACATAAGATTCACTAGAAAATAGTGAATCAAAGAGGGAGTTTTTCACAAAACATCCTCAAGTCAATATTTTTCTAATTGAGACCTTTTCTGGTCTTAATCTTCGAGTTTCAAAGGTTTACTAACTAAGGGGAACGATCAAAATCAAGCTAAGAAACTTTTGTTTGGAGGTAAATGTTCTAGCTTCATCTTTGTTTTCCTCTTGTTTTAATTCTTCCTTTGTATGTTTTATTTGTTTTATATATGCTTTAACATGTCTATGTAGTTTAGGATTACTTTGCTTTTTCATGTTAAGCATGTTAGGTTGTTAGATTTTAGTTTCTACTTGTTTAGTGTTCATGCTTTCTAGGTTAGGGTTAAAGGCATGTATGCGTGTGCATGCTTGCTACATGCGTACGCATACTCAAAGTATGCGTACATATACAACTGGGCTGTGCACGCATACCCTATGTATGTGCACATATACTCGTGCCAAGAAACCCTAATCTGAGCCTTGTTGCTTTTGCTTCCTTGTTTAATTTATGTAATATGCCTCTGCTCTGAGTTGATATCCATGCTTATAAGTCCCTGCTTCCATGCTTTGCTTTGTTTGTTTATTTCTTTGATGCTAGTTAGGATCTTGATCTTTTGATATGTGTTAAACATGCATATGAACATGAACATGAATTGATGTATAAGTGCTGTGGTGCAATGAGGTAAGTCATGCATTCACATGAACATGCATTGATTTGAATATGACCTTGTTTCGTTTGATGAACATGAACATGTTTGGTTGAATGCCATGTCTTTGATGATTAGATGTAGTAACATGTTTGTTTGATTCTGTCTTATGGTGTTTCTGCCCTTGGATATGTTTGTTCAATGCCATGATAGATGAATGATTAGGTTTGGGATGATTATGCCATGTTTGTATGTCTTAGATGCATGCTAGAGTGTGTGTGAGTTAGGATAACAATATTGAGTGTGTCTTTAATGAGATTAGGACGTAGAACACAACGAGTGAAAGTTGACCCATGGGTCGGGTGGGGTTGGGTGCCTAACACTTTTCCATCCCCATACCTAAACTCTGGACACGTGCTTTGGTAGTAGATCAGTCCTTCCACGAAGGGCGCTAATATATGGTTCCTAGACCTAATCTAGGTGGCGATCCCATTTCTCCGCCATGGTCCACCCTAGGCCAAGGCGTACTCACCCTTTGCGAGGATGACACCACAACGTTCGCGGGCGCTTGCGCCCACAATGATTTTTTGAGTCTTTGGCATAAATTACTCATTCTTGAGTGGCCTGTTTGTGTTTGGATGTAAATTGCTCGGTAGAGTGGTCCATTTGGCGTAAATTTCTCATAAATTGCTCGCTTTGAGTGGTCCCCCCAACTTTAGGTAAAGTCCTTAAAAATCGAAGGTAGAGTCCTTAAAACTCTAAACATCCTAGATTTTCTTTTGTGTCTCTTATGGAACATTTCTTGTTTGCATGATTGCTCGCATGTATATGTGTCATGAAGGTAGAGTCCTTAAAACTTGAAAACATCTTAGTTTTTTTCTTTTATATGGTTTTTCACACTTCTTGTTGGAAGTGCACTAATAACTTTTTTAAGCACACCCCCATGTTTTCATGATTGCTTGCATGTTTGTGTGTAGTATGTGTGTGTGGACTCAAAGTTTATTAACTTGCAAAATGTTTGTCTCTTTAGGCTTTTAACTATACTTGCAGTGCAAGCAAAGTTAAAAGAGAGGCATCTATAGACACCTCATTTTGTACCCTATTAATAAATTTTGGTCCTCGGCCCCAATGATGAACTTGACATATGTCAATGAAGAGTAATTAAAGAGTTCACAATATTTTGGAAGTAATCACAACTCAAAAGTGTTCAAATTGCTTTGAAATCGGTACTAAAAAATGACCTTTACTCACTGTTTTGACCATAACTTTTGATCCAAAAATAATTTTTGAGTCAGATTTATTTCATTGGAAATTTCACATCCTGGGATTCAATTTGAATTCAAATTTTGCCTAATTTGGATTTATATTGAGTGAGTTATGACAATTTGAAGTCGAGCCATTAGAGTTGTCAAGAATTAGGGTATGCGTATGTATGAATCAAGTGTGCGTACACACACTCGATTTCTGGGTTTTAAAACTTCATTTTTAAGGGTCCAAAACATCATTCTTTGATGTGGACCGGCCCCTAGACCCTTGGGAACGTCCAAAGACCATTAAAAAAACCCCAAAAACCCTAATTTTAACTTATAAATACTCATCTTATGTCTCCAATCAAAACCCTGGCTAGAGAGAGTTTATTTTTTTGCCTCCATCTTCTCTAAAACCCTAGTTCTCTTTTCCAAACTCACACAGCAGCACCTAAGCACGTTTTTTAATCATCAAAAACCTCTCTTTAGTTAGTTCTAAGGCAGAAACTATTTTCCCAATTCATTTTCTAAAACCTTTTCAATTATAAGTTTGTTCTTGAGTTGTGATTATCCTAAAAACTATTTTGTTCTTCAATTATTCTTGTTCCCTTAATCTAATCTTTGTGTTGTAGATACTAATAGGTTGGTTAAATAATCTCAAACTCATAATCTCAAGCAAGGTGAGTGTTCTTTCCATGAACTCCTCCTTTATTTAACATGATTCGCATGAGTTCTTGATTTAGTTTCTCTATTTGTTTTATTTGTTGATTTTAATTCTTTTGATATGTGTTAATATGATCTTGGGTTAATTATAATCTGCTCTTGTTGTTCTTGTTTTGTTATTTTAGTTTTATGCAAGTTTAACATATTTATTTATTTTATGTGGGTTTAGTATATTTATTTGGTTTGCTTGTGGTTATTTATTCATGTTGATTCTTTGTTTTATTTTCTTTATGTTAGTTTAGTGTTTAGGGCTTCTAACATTCTTATTTGATCTCACATGCTATTTCCTTGTTAAAGGATGCGTACACATCATTGAATTTGCATGCGCATAGTTTCGACCATGCATATGCATAGTTAAGTATGTGTACGCACCCCGAATCCAAATTTGACGAAAATCTTGTTTTTATTGTTTTAATCATTTTTCACATGTTATTTGATTCAGTTTGACTTTGTTTAGGTTAATTAATTGTGTTTAATTATTTTCCATGTTTGTTTGAGTCTTTTTGCCATTTTTGGTTTATTTTATAATCTTTCCTTACGTGTGATTTAATTGTTATCTTCCCATGTTTAATATATTTATTTGATTGTTTTTTATTTGTTTCCTTTTATATTGTGATGTGATCTTAAAATGTTGTATTTGTTATTTTATTTAAGTGCATGATGTATGTTTAAGTTAAGGATTATGGCTCTTTTAATAACTTCTTTATCTAAATATGGCCTAGCAACACATAATGACGGCCAGCCCATAAGCCGGGCGGTTTTGGGTGCCTAACACCTTCGCAAGCCGTACCCAAACTCCGGACCCATAATCTGGTATGCAGACCTATTGTGAGAGACCAGGAAAAATTTAGGGTGCTCTCAAAAAAGAGATTTGGGTGCTTTTAAGGGCACCTCTCTTTTTGGGTAAGTGGTGTGGAGTCGCCACTTATTTTTTTATACAAAAATAAATAAATACAAATTACATGATAGAATGCTTCATGGTCTTGATTGAATAAAGAAAAGTACAATCTTGGTAAATTAAACTTTACAAGGCTTTGAGTCCTAGTTACAATCTATGCAAAAGAATACAAAGCTTTTGGTCCTAGTTACAATCTACCAAAAATTAAAAAAGACAAAACACTAATCTGCCTATCCAAAAATCCTAAGCTCGGGGGCAAGGTTACGGAATAGGAAGGTGTTAGGCACCCATTCCGCCCATACAGAATCTGGTCTTCTAGACTCTAATGACCAATATACCCTTTTTTGCATGATGTTAAATGACATGACAGACACTTGACCCAAAATTAACTCAAATAAATTTACTTTATGAATGTATCCTCTTCTTAGAAAAATTTAGATTTGTTTTGTGAATAAAAAAAAATTGATTTGGTTCGTTTAAAAAAAATCATATATATTTTTATGTAAATAAAAAAGATTAGTTTTGTAAAGAAAATCAGATTTTTTTTTTATGTAAAGAAAGGAACAAGATTTTCTGTTAAAAAAATATCAAATCTGTTTTGGTGTAAAGTTTAAAAAAGGTGATTTTATCAAGAAAAATCAAATCTCTTTTATGAATAAGAAAAATTGAGATTTGTAAAGAAAAATCAGATCTTTTTTTTATGAATAAAATGAGAAAAAGACTTTTTGGAAGAGGAACCGCATTCATGAGATAAATTCATTATGCATGCATCACATAAAAAATCAATCTAACTTTTCATGTCTTCTTTTAAATTTCAAAATCTGCAATTTTGTCACAAAGAAGACTTTTCTTTAAAAAATCAGATTTGTATTTAATGAAAATACAGATCAGTTTTGTGGTAAAAAAAAATCAGATCTGCATTTAATGAAAATATAGATAATTTTTTAGAGTTAAAAAAATCAGATCTGTATTTAATGAAAATGCAGATCAATTTTTGAGAGTTAAAAAAAAAAAAAAACCAGATCTGTATTTAATGAAAATACAGATCAATTTTTGAGAGTTAAAAAAATTAGATATATAAAAAAAATCATATCAGTTTTTAGTTTAGAAAATCAGATCTGAAAAATTCAGATCAATTTTTAGTTTAAAGAGATCTTTGATAATTAGCAGATTTTGAAATTTAAGAGAGAGATCACAACCAACAATCATCTAAAGAACATATTTAAGGAAAAATTTTCAAACAAAACATGGCAATTATATCAAGAACCAGAAATAATAAAACATCCTAAACCTATTCATGCATCATCAAACAAAATTAATAGAGAAGAACAGAAAAAGAAAAAAGAAAAGAAATAGACTACCTCTTGCATGAGCGTGCTCTTCTTAGTGAAGAAATATTTTAGGATTCAAAGAAATTTTATTCAAATCTTTGAAGCCTAAAATACTTTGCTTACAAAAAAGAAATTCCTAAGGCAAGAGCCTCCAGAACGTCTTTAACGTAAGGGGGAATTGAAAACAAGAGAAGAGCCAAAAAGAGGGGGGGTTAGAAAGTGTGGAAAAGTGTGCTGAATTTTGAGAAGCATCCTCTATTTATAGAGGTTAGGATGCTTCGAAAAATTAGCTGAATGATCAGATACGAACTAGGACGCGTCCTTATCTCTAAAAACTCGAAAAAGGTAAGGTTTATCTCAATCCAAGAGCCCTCGGGCCATGCCCACAATTTGTGCCAATCGGCACTCCAAGAGTGCTGAATGGCCCTCTTGGGTGCCAGACCTGCGTTTGAGTTTTGGTCCACTTTGGACTCCTTTTTGAGGTTTTTTTTTTTAGTCGGGACTTGCACTTAGACGCGTTTTTAATCTGTATTCTAAAAATTAAACCCCTTTTCTGGATATTCAGGTCTTTACAGTGATGATTATCTTGTAGATAAACACTCCAAAAAGTCTTGATTATCCACAATTTTGTTGTTATCTGATTATCCACTTTGTTTCCATGCAAACCAGCCTATTTTTAACAGTAACTAACAACCAATCACAAAATTATTTAACTAATTTTAATTGCTTAGCCAATTAGAATTAGTTTAAATTAATCTTGCATGGTTGGTTCCACCCAAACCAAATGCATGCAGACCATTCAAACTTGATCATGCGACATCTTTCAATTCGACGGTTCGATTTGAAAATCGAGCATACCATCGCAACTGTTAAAGCCTCAAGATCATTTTTATGATATGCAATGAATGAATTATTGCATGTAATGCAACTCTAAATTTTGGGTATATGAATGGTCACTCTAGTCATCTTCCAAGATTAAATTATGGGTGCAAAATCGAGTGTTTACACCTATGTATGTAAGTGAGTGGCCCAAAAGGCCTAATATGGTTTCTAGACCTAATTTTGGTGGCAACTCCATTTTTCACCCTCCGCCACGATCCACTCCAAGGCCGAGGCATACTCCCTTGCGCCCACACATATCTTTTGACAAAATGCACTTTTTGGGTAGTTTTAAGCGGATTCTAGAATATCATGAAGTATGTTTTACAAACAAGACAAGTCATATTATTGAAGACATTAAGACTGCACAAAGAAACAAGTGTGAAAAGTTGAAAATTATGGACCTTGATACTAGCTCGATACAAGTATCTATCAAGACTTAATGAACCTCGATACATCTCAATACTACTTGATCTATCGAGTTTTTCAAATCCAGAAATTCCATATCTGATTTTCAGCCCATGATGACTTGGATATCTAGAGTTTTGTTCTCTAAACTACTAGATGATATAAAAGGATTTTTTTTTTTTTTTTTTTTATAATCGTCATCATACACAAAGACTCATATAGAGAATCTATACACTTATTGTGAAGCTACTACGTTCTTATACACTTTAGGGTTTTGTAACAAAGTGCTTCATTCTTTTCAAGTGTATTGAAGAACTTTGCATCCAATAATGAGCTTCAAGTTGCTGAGAATTAGTCACGTACTGGGATTCGTGTAAAGGGATGAAGTTTCTACAAAATCAAAACCAAGTGGGGATTAGTGTAAGGATTCTACTATAGGTAGGTACTTTGGGATAGACCAGGTTTGGGATAAGATTTCTTGTACTTGTAATCTCTTGATTTTCATTAGTAATTCTTGGGAGTGGTGACTTGAAAATCACCCGGTGGAGTTTTTGTCATGTGTGAGGTTTTCCCCTTTAGTCAACAACTCGAGATTATTTGATGATTTGTTCGTGCCTCCATGATATTGCACTGAGTCTAACCTAATTAATCAACTTGCATAATTGAATTAATTAATTGTGGTCAATCTATAATCCAACAATACGTTTGTATTACCTAGGCAAACAAAGAGTCATTCTTATAGTATTTGATGACTTCTATATTCAATGAACCGTTTTAGATAGGACTTTGATTATTATTATGCATTAGAGTCACAACATTTTTAGAAAGTTTAGTCTATTTTGGCTAAGATGATGTGGATAATGAAAATAAAGATTATTCATTATATAAGTATATTATATGTTTTGTCATTTTTTTGGTGCGATTCATCCCAATATGAAGTACATGTTATGCAAAACTTTGTTCTTTATTTCAACTTCAAAAATCCAGGTGGTAAAGGGGTAAAAAAAGCTACAACTGCTAGAACATGTTAATGGACAAGAGGATAATGTATCAAAATAATTGTTGCCTAATATTCTTTTTACTATCTTCAATGCTACAAAAAAATCCAATGAAACACACCTTATGAATTTTTCATAGTGTTGAAACCTCATTTATAATGAAGTTTACTAACATAATACTATTCTTCAACATTCATTCTTCCTATATGTTCTTCTACATGAACATGACCATCTTTGTTTTTTTTAATCCTTCTTATAGTCCATTTTATCAAACATGTGGAAACATAGAATTGCAAATATTGGGATTACCTTTAGCGTCGAAATAGAGAGCAAAAAATTTTGCTTGGCAACAATTCATTGTAAAAAAAAAAAAAAAAAAAAAACTGTAATATATAAAATACGCTTGACATACCATATGGTTTTAAGAAAACAGAGCGATATCCCCACTCGAGAATACAGGATTGCTGCTTTGAAATGAGCTCTTTTTTGGCAGTACCTAAATTTAAAACCATTCATCTTCTGGTTAAGAGAGACAACGGACGTCTAACAGTTTATATATCATTTCTTTGATTTTATCTCTTTCATTTTATAGGGGTGGTGGTGGCAATTGAACATGTATGAACTGATTGGGTTCAATGAGGAGAGAAAGAGGCAAGAAAGTAGGAGAGGGAGAGTCTGGGGCATTAAAGAGCTTACATGAAAAGTTGAAAAAAATTGGAGAGAGGTGTCGATACCGTATTTTGTCCGGCCCTGATTAACATGTCAAAATAATGATAAAATTCAAGAAATGGTGAAAATCATGATTTTTAAAGCTAAAAAGGGGTAATAAATAAATGCAGCATGATCGGACGGTGAATCAAAAAGTTGCAACAATTTAATCTCCTCTGATAGGAATTAAGACCAAAAACCCTAACTGGGGACGGTCAAAAAGTTGACTTTTTAATCCGACCATCCGAACAAACTAAATTTTGGACCATCTTGTAGGTCATATTTTTCCCTTCAAACGAAAATTCATGGGCCAAAAACAGAGTTAAAACGGATGAGATATCAATAAAATTTCGAAACTCTAATTAAATGTCTCACTATTTTCAAGTAAAAAAAGAGCTGTTTTTGGGGCTGTTTTCGTGCAAAACATTGTATCAACTGAGCAACAATTGGAGCAATGCGACTAAACCAGATTGAAGTATGATGTCTCGGATACCTCTCACAAAAAGGACTCGACGATATCTGCCATGGATTGAAAGAAATGAATTTTTTAAGAAAAGTGTCGCAAAATTTCCTACACTGCATCACCTCTCTTCCAGATGCGATATCTTGACAGCCGTAACTCCAAATCAAACAAGGCCAGAGCCTATAGAAACTAGACATCTAGATATTTCTTAGGATATCAATTTTGAAGAAATCGGAGCTCAGAAAGGCCTCCAAATAGCAGCACAAAAATTGAACCAGAAACCAAAAAAAAAAAAAAAAAAAAAAAAAGACAAAATAGGATAACTTGAGGGAAAAGTAGGTAACCATGTGAGCCGCATACTACCAGGCGGTTATGTGGAGGTGTTCCAGAAACACCTCCACTTGTTCCCTACTACCTCTATATTCCCCCCTCCCTTTCTGGAAAAAATACACTAGAAATAGCCTACAACACAATAGAAAAATTCTAAAAATATTATCTCTCTCTCTCTCTCTCTCTCTCTCTCTCTCTTTTCTCTAGTTTTTCCCTAGGAAACCCCTCTCAAAATTTTCGGCCCCTCTTTTCCTCAAAAAAAAAAAAAAAAAAAAAAACTTTTTGGGTATGTGGGTAAGTTGTAAGGGAATGGGTTAGCTTCCATATAGCTATAGCTATACCCATTCCTCTTTTCTCTTTTCCTTGTAACATCATATCATTACATGTATAAAAATGCTCTTTTTATTCATTTTCTCTTTATATTCTAGCATTTAAATTCCTTGCTCTATCTTTATATTGCTTTGTTTTTTTTTTTTGTTATATATATATATTGTTCTAGTTGTGTATATTTGTTGTTTTTATGCTCCTTTATTTATCTTGATGTCCATATATGTGTATATTGTTGTATTGCATGTGGGTTTCCTAGATGGGTATTATACCTTTACCTAGACACTCTATGAGAAGTACCCTTAGGGGAAGAACTCATCACTTCTAAGCATCTAGGAACAATGTGTTTACTGTTCCATTTATCTTGTTGTTCATCTATTTATATTGTTCATATCTACTTGTTTATTTACTTCTTGCATTTATATTGTTCATCCCCCTCCCCTTTTATTTATTGCACTCTATATTGCTTCCTTTATTGTTATATATATATATATATATATATATATATATATATATAGACACACACACATATATTGTGATATATTATTATGTTCTCTCTCTCGTCACCCAAAAATATTTTCTATCTATTTTTCTTAAATGGGTTCTAAACCTCACTTTAAGCACAATATGGGTATGTTGCCTAGAGAATGGTGATGGCTTGTACTCCATTTCTTCTTTTGGTAAAGGACCCATAAGACTCTTGGCAAGATTAAAGCTTATTTAGGAGAAATTCCTAAAAATATTAACTTTTTCCGATAAACATTTACATTTCAAGCAATTTACTTTTCTTGTCATTTAAATTCCTAGTATTTTACTTTCATTGCCTTTATTTTTACGTCTTGTATTTAAATTCCTTAACTTTTAATGCACCTTACTTTCTTTTCTTTTAATTTCTAGCACTTATTTACTCTTGTCGCTTTATGATCTTTCTCATATACATTGTTGCCATAAAATAATAACTTGGGTAAAAAAAATCTCTAAAGTGTGTTTTTCTAAAAGAAAATGGTTTCAAAGATTACTTCTTTTTCAAAAAAAAAAAAAGGGATGCTTTCAAAAAATCTTCTTTTTCTTCTTAAAAGACCTTAAAAAGAGTTTTCTAAATTCAAAAAAAAAAAAATACCTTTCTTCTTTCTTTCCAAAAATGATTTTCTTGCACTACGTTTAAAAAAAAAAAAAAAACTTTTTTTTTTTTTTTAACAAAGAAATCTTTTAAATGGGTTAGTTTCTAAGAGGAAATAATCTTTTTACACCATATTATCTTTAAAAAAAAACCCAAAAAAATCATGGGATTTTTTGGATCCAAACTTCTTTCTCTTTAAAATAAAAACCCATGAAACCTTTTTGAAATGTTTCTTTACTTAACTTCTTTTTGTTCAAAAATGTTTTCCTTACAAAAATGTCTTTAATACAAGCTTCCTTTTACTATAAAAATCATGGGGTTTTTAATCCAAATCCCTTTTCTCTCTTTAAAGAAAAACCCATGAAACTTTTTAAAATCTTTTCCCCAACACATTTTTCAGAATTAACTTTTTTACAAAAAAAAAAAAAAAAAAAAAAAAAAATTTCAAAACAAAACTTCTTCTTCTTAAAACTTTATCATCAAAGTAAAAATCATGGGATTTTTAAACTTGAACCCTCTTTCTTTAAAAGAAAAACCCATGGAACTTTTCAATCAACTTTTCCCAAAATTCCCCTTTTCTTTGTTTTCTCAAAATTGGTAATTTTGCAAAATGGTTTTCAAAACAAACTTTTACCAAATAAATGCTATGGAATTTTCGGATCCCCCTCTTAAAAAAAAACCATGGGCATTCCTTTTCTCTAAATAAACTCTTTTCTAAAAATCTTCTCAAAAATAAAATTTGTTTTCATTAAAAAAAAAAAACTTTTACAAAATTTAAAGTATAAACTTCTCTTTTTAATAAAAATCATAGAAACTTTTTCTCAAAGAAAATAGTTTTTAAAAAAAAATTTAATGATTAAACTTTTTCTCACCAAGAAAAATGCTTTTTCTACAACTTCTTTTCTCTAAAGTCTACGTATAAAAAAATAATAAAAAAAGAGAGAAAGTTCTTTTTATGAAAACAAAGAAATCTTTTTTACAAAAAGTTGCAAACTTGTTTTCTTCAAAAAAACCTTTAAAAAAAAAAAAAAAAAAATCTTTTCAAAATAATTTGTTTTCTAGCATTGTTGTTTGAAAACTTCTTAAAAATGCCTCTTAGAGATTTGTGCCTATGGTTCAATGAAATTGAACCAATGAGCACCAATCAAGCTTACATGGTTCCCTCTCTTCTCCTCCATTCTTGGCACTAATGTTTCTTTCTATTGTGTTTTTTGCATGATAAAATGAAAAAAATATGGTGGATGATAACAAGGTGCTATGCTTCCTTCTCCTTGTCTTTTACTTTTACGTTGTAAATAATCATGTTAAATATGTGTGTGTGTATGTATGCTATTGTATATATTATTTCTTGCAACGTGGTAAAATGTTTCTCACATGCTATGTATATATATACTTCACATGCCTTGTTTGTAAATAAATCCTTGAAATAAATATTCACATGCTATGTTATAAATAAATAAATACTCACATGTGTGTGTCTATATATATATTGTTTGTACAAAACATTTTCAAAAACCAAAATGCCAAGTATCTTATTTCTTCATTGAAAAGATAATGTTAGAATTAAATTAAAATGGGGTTCTATCTTTTAGATAGGCGGTGTGGGGTGCCTAACACCTTCCCCACATGTAATCAAACTTCCAAGTCCAAGATCTTTGTTTCGAGACTTTTGGTTTACCTTAATTAATAAACCCTTAAAATTGGTTTACCTAATTAGGTAACTTAAAAAGAATTAGACAAATAGGTGACCATTCACACCAAATACAAAACCAATGGTTGGTGGCGACTCCTAAAATAAAAATAAGAAAAAAGGACTCACACTCACACACCTCACCCTAGAAACACATGCACACAAAGAGTCACATCACTAAGGACTCAATGTGCAATAAACCAAAAAGAAAAGAAGCCCTCTCACAAAGGCCACTTCTTTAGAAGGGAAATTTTTTGGGGCGTCCACAAGAGGAAGTCGTAGGTGTTATGGAAGCTGTAGGAGTGAAAGTTGTGGAATCCGTAAAAGACTAATAGAAAAAGAATGGAAATAAAACAATTTTGTTTATTAATGAAAATAAAATAATGATATAGCTGCTGATATAGCTCAATAGGAGCGTAGTAACAATAAATGTTACGCTTGTTGCTATAGTTCAGCTTTTATAAATATATATATATATATATATATATATATATATAAATGCTAGTCACGTTGAGTGGATTACAAAACTAAAAAAGTGGAACACAAAAGTCAAAATACAAAAGCTCGATGATAAAACTGGAGGGTAAAACCAAATTAACGGTGGACAAACGAAAAAAAGTAAAAAGAAGGAAGTAAAAAGAAGGAGAAGGAAAGATGAAAAACAGAAGAAAAGAAGTAGAAGGGACAGGCTGTTGAGGATACCAATGAAGTGGGTGACTTGCGGTGGGTGGCTTCCTTCGGGTAACAGTTATTAAAAAAAAATTTCCAATGACAGGAGGAAAACTTAAATATACATAACATTGTAGGTATTAAGGTATTTTTTGGATGAGTCAAGGGGAGTAACTGCCCCCCTCGCCCCCCGGCTCCGCCCCAGCCTATAAGCATGTATATCAGTATTGCATACTCATAAAACCCAATAACACGTGTACTCTAAATGTTAAGAAAGAGGCTCATGAAGCACTTATTTGAGGTGTTAACGTATAGATTAACTGATAATTCTTAGTATTTTTAAAGGACATGACTAGAGTTTAAATCTCTCCTCCTTAACTATCAAATTATCTTTAAAAAAAAGGGTGTAGATCATTAGAATATTAATCAATATTCAAGTCTATAAATATAATAATGAATAATAGCTCAAACTTCTAAATAGCAAATTATATCTTAAAACACGCATTGACTATCATCCTCAACATTAAACCCATGGCAATCCTTACAAACCAAATCTAGAGCTTATAATACTATTTGATTGTTGCGCCCCCTACCCAATGAATAAAATGGACACGCGACAATAATTGCACATTGTTGATACCTATTTTTGCTAATATGGACCCAAAGGCCCAATGGCAGGAAAAGCCCAAACCAACTCAAAGAAGGGACTAAGAAGTGAAAAAGAAAGACAATTGGGATGTGCCCCAAAAGCCCATAAAGTAAGTAAGCATGGCCCAAACAAGGGCCCAAAGAGAAAGAAATACCCATGAGGAACAAGAGATAGAGCCCATTGACCCATTTTAGGGTATGGGCAGTTATGGGAGACAGCCACAGTGGGATGGCCCTCCTTAAGGAATAAGAATGGGCCTTGAAAAAGTCCAAGAAGGAAAGAATAGGGTAAAGGCCCAATAGGCCCGCCCAACAAGAACCTATGGGAAGCAA
Organism: Notholithocarpus densiflorus; assembly: GCA_030021035.2. Taxonomy (NCBI): domain Eukaryota; kingdom Viridiplantae; phylum Streptophyta; class Magnoliopsida; order Fagales; family Fagaceae; genus Notholithocarpus; species Notholithocarpus densiflorus. The sequence continues at coordinate 425,525 of JARYZH020000089.1, read as the reverse complement.
GAAAGGAGGACATCAAGAGCCAATGGGCTCGGCCTAGATGAAATGCAAAAAACCCAATAAGCCCACATCATTTCTATACGAAAGGGACACGGGTGAGAAAAACTCCCGACTCAGCGAGAGTAAGAAGAAATGATACAAAGCCAGGTAGCAGCTACTAAAAACGCATGTAAAAAAAAAAGAAGACAAAGCACAAGGGAGAAAACAACAATGTAGTGGCCGGAGTACCACCAACCTGTAACCTAACCAATGCAAGGGAGGTGGGCCCACAACTGAAGAGATTACAGAGGGTGTGGTTTGGTGGAGGGGGAAAAAGAGCCTAGTTTTGGTATCCCGCTAGGACCTCTTTTGGGAGATGCTCTATTGGGAATGCATCTTTGCCAAAACGGATAACAAGTTGGCTAGGACTGTATGATGCATGCTAAGAGTGAAAAGAAGGGACATGAGGTCTTACCATTCGGAAAGAGAGAGAGAGAGTATTCACGGCAGAAGATATTTTACCCAAAATTGGATGGAACTTGTCGTGGGATGAGTAATGGAAGGGAGAGAGAGCCCCTGCCCACAGTCAGAAGGTAGTGGGACTAACCCAATCACAAATGGCCAAAAGGCAGTAGACGCTCTCTTGACCCAGTAAGTGTCTGTTGCAGACAAGGGTGTTTGGTGAGGAACAAGGGTAAAATGGTGAAATCACATAAGCTTGATGTAGCATATAAATAGGAACAGTGCCCATAAGGGGAACAACAACAGTAATTTAGGCAACCTAAATAGGAAATTGAAAGTGAAAGAAGAGAGAATAAGGAAACGTAAAGTGAAACTTTGGATAAAAGAGATGAGTGATTATGGCATAAACAGCATGCATCACTAGGCAACTCTTTTCCCTCCCTCGCGCAGCAAACCCACTCTTTGTAATCTCACTAGACAAAGTAGCTATGATTTATCCTCCAAAGTGTGCAACTTTATGGCCTAAAAAGGGTAATAAGGTTGCATAAGTTGGAGTTTAGGCTCTTTTTAGCCTACTTCCTGCAGGGATTCCTCTTTTATTTTAGCATATTTGCCACTCTAACCATGTCTAACTGTTGATAGTTTACTTAGACTGACATTTATTTCTGCTGCTCTACACACACACACATATACATATATAAATATATATATATATATTTATATATATTGTTTCTTTTTGGAGTGTCTTGTCTTGTGCACAAACTGGTTCTAGAAGAATCCCACGGAAGGAACCAAGCCCAACTCCCTTACCCTCAACAGAAGGCCTTAGCCCAAAAATGTGAACAGGCCCCTACACACATTTATAAAGTTTTCATCTTACAAGTGTGCAAAGTCGATATTACAGAATAGCAACTATCCTTTAGAAATATCACATTAAGGGAAACCCAAAATTAACCTCAATGCCGAAATTACTAACTTGCTCCTCTCTTGTTCTTTCTTATTATTCTTTTGGGTAAATTCCAGAAACCTCCCCCGAGGTTTGAGGAAATACCAAACACGTCCAAAAGTTGTTGAAAATGACCAATTTGCTCCTTAAAAACAGACGGCATGTAACGCCGTTTGTTCACTCTCTCCAAACGAATTTTTTTCCATGTTCTCTGTTTGTTCACTTTCTTCTTCGCGCCATAACATAAGGGCCTCTCTGTGAAGCTCAAACCAGTCCAAAAGATATACACAAAATATGTATTTTGAGTAAGATTACCAAAAAAAAAAAATCACTAAACCAGTACTCATTTTTCAAATCAAAACCATACATTCTTATTAGGAAAAATAAAAATTTACATTACATCGGAGTATGGCGTGAGATTTGTGGTTAAACCAGCTTTGAAACCATTTCGGTGGAGGAGTTGTTGGTCCCGAGTCTGAAATTTTGGCTTTGAACTTGAGAGAGAGATTTTTTAGCGTGAAGAAGAGAGATATTTTCTGGGCGTGAAGGAGAGAGATTTCTGGCGTTATTTGTGAAGAAGAGAGAGAAGAAAGTTTGGTTTGATATATGGTGCTCAAACGGCATTACAAGCAGTCTGTTTTTAAGGAGCAAATTGGTCATTTTAACAACTTTTGGATGTGTTTGGTATTTCCTCAAACCTCGGGGGAGGTTTCTAGAATTTACCCTATTCTTTTTGTTATTTCGATCCATGCATCACAGAATATCCACTCCGACTTGAGGGGGTGTGTCGAGGAAGACCAAGTCAATATGGAAAGTTTCCTAACCACATCAAGGAGCACATCTCCATGTAATTAGCAAAAGCACTCACTCGTTATATGATATATCCATCAACTCAAATTGCACTAGTAGGCATTTTGTGTGTAGGACATGTGTGTATAAAGAACTTTCTGTAACGCAATGCAATATAGAGAGGTATAACAAACACAGATGGACGTAAACTTTTTTGGGCGAACGTTAAAAATCTCTCTTATTCTTGTCTACTTTTGTTTTTGACATGGTATAAAAGCAAGTGATTTTAAATTCGAATCCTATCTTCTATCTATCTTCCATTTTAAAAAAATCTTAAAAATCTCACGTGTTGAGTCTCACTTATTAAGGACAAGTCTATATCCATACTTAGGGAAAGTATTAAAATAACAGTCAAATGATTAAATTTACTATTTCTTTATGACTTAAATTTTTGAAACTAATAGTAATTTATCAAAATCCTTTGCGGAAGAGCAAATTCTAAGACTAATTTTACATATGTAATATATAATTTAGTTTGGTTGTTAATTACACATATTTGACCACACATTTGACCACACATTAGTCGCCTTGAATACATTGATAAAGCTTAACATCCAAGCGCCTAGTAGTTCTTCGGTCGAATTGTGGCACATTTCACAAGAAGCCCCTTCTTCCAATCTGAAGAATATTCTCCCAGTTTGAATGAAATGTCTCCAACATTTTCTGGTAACATTGTAAACTCACCTACCAGGATCTCAATCCAATTTCCTAAAGGTTTTTCTTTTAAATTTGCTGAGCGCGTTAAACTTTTCGAACGTGGGAAAATGATCGTAAGTGTCACCAAGAAATTCCTCATGTTACAGATACCTTCATCTTTCATCTTCACGACAAACACAACTTCATACACAGTTCCTGGTGAGAGATAAATTGTCTGAATCGTCCCTTCAATGTTCAACCAACATACCTTTGTTAGCTCAGCCACTTCAATATCTTCACCACTGCAAAACCAAGTAAGATTTAAATGTTCATTATTTGGATAAGAAGCCCTCAATACCGAGCCAACAAAAAAACTTATGCTAGAGCTACAATTTTTCCCATCAATCTTTTTAAAAATACTCATGATTTGTTAGTTCCTCGAGTAAATAAGAATCTTCACAATTACGCCCTATTACCTCTCATGCCATCTGTTTCAAAACGTTGAGTAGCTTTAAAAATAATATGAAGGTCTTAAGCTATTTACCTCACGTCTTTCTCTTTGGTCCATTTCCAATAATCAAGATTTTCAGCCCAACTGATTAAAAGTTTTCGGGCAAACACTATGAAGCAATTCTTGTTGAACTTCTCGTCAACAAAATACTTCTACAATAGGATAAATTATGTATAAGAACATGAAATTAAAGCAATAATAACAATAGAAAAACAAAAACATCTATAACAACACTAGGAGCCAAAAACCTTTTAACTCATTGACAACTTGGTAAAGTTTTTTTTTTTTGTCTGATTTTATACTATAGTATGAGAATAACATTTAACTCGGAATCACACGAGTTTGACTTGCATACCTTTTAAAGTTTAGTGGCGAAATCTAAACTTTTAATAAAGTTTAGGGTGTTCAAATGAACACCTTGACTCGCAAAAAAAAAAAAAAATATATATTTATATATATATATATATATAATCCTTAACCCCTAAAACAATAAAATAAATAAATAAATAAGAAATTCTATGGACACAAAAGAAAATTCACAAAATTTTTACAACATCCTTATTTTTAATTTTGGTGAGTCCTAATTTAATATTTTATTATTTTATTTTAACCTATGAAAGACTGGCACCTTAGCTATTGACTATTGTGACAATTTGTTCTTTCCTTAGCACAACTCTGAAAATTAGTCTAAATACCAGCAAAAAAACCCAAACAACAAGAATATTAGGCCAAATAACAACAAATGAACAAAATATTCAACAACAAAAAATCATTCAAAAATAAAAATAAAAATAAAAAATCATAATTATTCAGATTCATAATTCATTCAACTCATTCCATCAAAATAATCCCTAATTTCATTTTTCCTAAGAAATGATATCAAGAGAGATATTATGGCCTGGAGATATCCTCGAAGGCACTGATAGCTTGGCTCTCCTCGACTTTATAGTCGCAGTAGTTCTACTCTCCTCAACAGCTCGACTTGTAGTCGCAACAAGTATCATCGGTCTCTCTCTCTCTCTCTCTCTCTCTCACACACACACACACACACAAAGTTTCTTCATTTTTCTCTTCTCTATCATCATTTCAGTTTCTCTCACTTTATTAATCTCATTTCAATATTCTCATTTCTCACTTTATCTCTCATCAATCATTTTTTTATATTTTGTTAGTAGAAGAAAATTGTAAAACTTCATGTACTTTCATTTTGTTTTGTTTTGATTTTTGTTTTTTTTTTTTTTTACGTCAATACATTCAAGTCTTTTTCTTATTAGATTTTATATAATTTAAGTTTCTTAATGACTCCTAATATGGTAGTGAAACAAATATTAAGGAAAGCTTGGAACCTTATTTATGAGGTTGATGTATCAGTTTTAAATAGAAATATATTTATGTTCACCTTTAGGCCCCATTTGGTTGGGGTGATTTTAGGGGAATGGAAAATGGGAGGAGAAAAGTTGAGAAATTATTATTTTTGGGTGTGGTTGGGGTAGTTTTAGGAGGAAAAACTGTTGGAGCCTGAGTGTTTTCTCCCTGAACCAACTAAGACTTTTTCTCCACAAAACATAAAGAAAACTGGAGAGAAAATCGAAACAAAAAAGTTCCTGCATGCTTGACCAAAATGCCCACACTGTGCAACGTTCAAATAGGTTTGTCGTTTTCTTTTTTTCTTTTTGTTTTTCTTCTTTGGTTTTTGTCCTTTTTAGTTACTTACCTGTTTCGGTTTTTGCCCTTTTTTTGTTACCAGGTGCCCTTTGGTTTTTGTCTTTTTTTGGTACCTCTCATTCAATTTTTATTTTATTTTTTTATGTTCATCCGTTTTTATTTTTTCATCTTTTTTTATTTTTTCATTTGTTTTTTATTTTTTCTAATTTGTTACTTTTTTCTTATCCAATAGGGGTATGAAAGTAAATATATACAAGCTATATGTTCCATCCTCTCATTTTTCTCAATCAAACAAAAGTGTATTTCATTCCTTCACTTTTTCACCCCCAACTAAACACCATGGGAAAAAAAAAGGGGAAAAAAATGGAAAGGAAAAAAATGAAAATAATAATTAGAATAGTCTTCCATTCTATTGTTTGGGAGATTTAATAGAGGGAATGGAAAATTCATTTCCTTAATTTAAGAGTTTAAGTGAGAGATAATAAAATAGGTAGGAGAGAATACTTTATTTCCTCGAAATCTCAAATTTTCATTCTCCCAAAATACCCCTATATATTCAGCTTTTTACTAAAACTCTCAAAAGACTCCTATATATTCAGCTCTTTATTTTAAAATAAGGGTCTAAGGGTCTGTTTGGATACCGCCTATTTACTGAAAACTGAAAACTTAATACTGAAAATACTTTAACAAAATAATTTTTAAAGATGTGAATAGTGCCGTGGGACCCAAAAATGCATGAGTATGCACATTTTGCTGAGTTTGGTGGTCCCATGAATAGTGCCGTGGGACCCCAAAAAAAGCCAAACGCCAAACACCCAACGCATCAGTGCTATCCAAACTCACACTAAGGGTCGGTTTGGATACCGCTTATTGCTGAAAACTGAAAACACTGTAACAAAATAATTTTTAAATATTTGAATAGTGCCGTGGGACCCAGTTTTAACTTAACATTTGTGTTTTTCCATACTTACGGATCCCGTGAACAGTGCACAGGGCCCACAGAAAAAACGCCAAATGCTCCAACTTTCATTTTTCAGTGCAATCCAAACTCAACCTAAGTCTAATAATAATATTACCATAAAATGATTTCATTCATTTCCCTCTATGTTACTCCCAAACAAGATTACTTACCTTCCATTCCTTTCTATTCCTTTATTTTAAAATATCCAAACAAGATTACTTAATTCCATTTCATTTCCATTATTTTCTTTTACTTAAATACATTTCATTTCATTTTATTTCTTTATGACTATTCCATTTCATTCATTTATGAATTCCCAAACAAAGGCTTAGAAATAAGGCTAATGTGAATAGAGCCTGGGATCGTAGGCCATTTTCTGTCAAAGGGGAACATTTAATCCAAACCCAAGTCTAAATGAGGGAGACCTTACCACTACTGAATTTTCAGTTCAAGTCCATGGTTTACCGCTAAATTTTTTTTTTTTTTTTTTGAGAAGCATTTACCGCTAATTAAGCAATCTAAAAACAATCTTTTTTATGATTGGGAGTTTCATAGGAAGGACTTTGGATGTAGATTTGGTAGGAAGTGGAGTAGGAAAGTGGAAGAGATTTGTAAGGGTGCGAGTAGAGATTGATGTCAACTGCCCTCTTATAATGGAATTTCCGCTTGAATGTGAACACCTTCTAGATTTGTGGATTTCATTCTAGTATGAAAAGCTTAGGGCACATGTGGTACACTAAATGAAAATTATGATAGAAATTGTAATTTTTATTACTCGGAATAAAAGGTGTTGTAATAGAATAACTAAACCTAATCATTCATTTAGTTGTAAGTTGTAGCATTAGAATATTATTTCCTAAAAAATATATATTTTTTTTAAAAACAATTGTGAGAAAGGCTATTTTTTATGAATTTTTTTTTTTTATAATTGTTATATAAATATGGAAAGTTTGTATATTTATAAGAAAAAATGTACTGAGGAGAACTGTGAAAGTTTGATTGTTTGATGAATAAATACTTTGCATTAATTAGAAAACTGAATGTACACAGAGATAATTATACAAGAAAAATGTAACTAACTCCCCAAACTAATTTCCCAAATTATACGGGTTTCCCTCCAAAACTCAATTATGAAAATACCCAATCAGCTACTGACATGTGTATATAAATATAACTAACCTACTAATTGCTAAGCCTAAAACTACAAGTAGCTTTACAGACCAAATGCCAAACTACTGTCGTTTATGTAGATGCAAAAGCAACTTGTTCCAAGACTCTATTCTTTGATGGTTCCAGTTCAGGTGCTTGGCTCATCTATGGTTTGAACCTTCTGATACTCCCCCTCAAGAAGAAGAAGGGAATGTATATTCAGCATACTCATCTTGGTCAGTAAATGAGAGAATTGTCGTGAGCCAAGTGCCTTTGATAAGAGATCTCCAACTTGAGACTTGGGTCTAACATGCAGCAATCGTATTACCTTAGCTAGAACTTTATCCTTAACAATGTGACAGTCTATTTCAATGTATTTTGTCCTCTCATGGAACACAAGGTTAGCTCCAATATGCAATGCAGCTTGGCTATCACTAAAAAAGCAAAGTTGTTTTAGAATGAGGGACTTGAATGTCTTTGAGAAAGCTTATCAACCAAAAAAGCTCACACACTGCCACTGCCATTGCCCTACATTCTAACTCTGCTAATGATCTTGAAACTGTTTGTTGCTTTTTAGACTTCCAAGAAACTAAAGAATCCCTAATAAAAACACAATATCATGCGGTTTATCTTCAGGTATCAGAGCATGTAGCCCAATCTGCATCTGCAAAGGTTTTGATATGCAATTCAGACTTGCTAGGAAACAACAAACCTTGACTTGGGGTGCCCTCGATGTACTGTAAAACCCTATTAGCAGCTTGAAGGTGTGGCATTCTAGGCTTAGCCATGAATTGACTTAGCCTATGGACTGCAAAGGTGATGTCTGGTCTTGTAATGGTTAGGTAAAGAAGTCTGCCAATCAACCTCCTATAAATGCCAGGGTCTTTCAACTCTTTTCCTTCATACTTGCTTAGTTTCAAATTCTGTTCCATAGGTGTTTTTGTTGGTTTATAACCCAACAAACCTGCATCACTTAAGAGCTCTAAAGCATACTTTCGTTGACACAAATTAATGCCTTCTTTAGACCTTGCAACTTCTAGGCCCAGGAAGAACTTTAAGTCTCCTAGGTCCTTGAGCTTGAATTGTTGATCTAGTAATACTTTGAGGTCTGCCACTACTTGTACATTGTCACTAGCTATGAGAACATCATCCACATAAAATGCAATAAAAGCTTCAGAACTGTTCTTTGTAAAGAGAGAGTAATCCGCCTTGGATTGATTGAAACCCAATTGAATCAAAGCATGAGAAAACTTTGAAAATCACTGTCTAAAAGCTTGCTTTAGACCATATAAGAATTTTTTAAGTTTACAAACAACCTCCCCCTTGCTAAGAAAGTCTGGAGGTAAGACCATGTAGACTTCTTCTTCAAGATCCCCATGTAGAAAGGCATTGTAAGCATCAAGTTGAGACAAATGCCATCCTTTCACAGCAGCCATAGCAAGCAAAGCTTTAACAGGGACCATTTTAGCAACTGGAGAAAAGGTTACTGTGTAATCTAAACCCTCTCTTTAAGTGAAACCCTTGGCAATTAGCCTTGCCTTATGTCTCTATGTAGAACCATCTGCCTTATGTTTGATTTTGTATACCCATTTGCAGCCTATAGGCTTCTTGTGGGAAAGTAAAGAAGTGAGAGACCAAGTATTATTAGCCTCCAAAGCAGCAACCTCTGTGCCATTGCCTCTTTCCACTTAGGATCCTTAACAACTTGGGCATAAGAATTAGGTTCCACAACAGAAGAAATGGAATTGCAAAAATGTCTATGTTTTGTAGAGAGGTGAGAATAAGAAAGGAAATTGTGAAAAGGATGGGTAGTACCTTTCTTAGGAATTGTTGGAGTAGAAAGTGAAGATGAAGCACTAACTTGATTGCAATGATAAGATTGTAAGTAAGATGGGGTATGTGACACTCTAGTGGACCTCCTAAGACCCTGAGATGGAACATCAGGTTGTACAACAAGTGGTACAACAGGTGGTGTAGCAGGTGATACAGCAGGGGGTTCAACTAAGGGAACAACAGTTGACTCATTTGATTGGTGCACTAAAGGTAAGGTATTAAATTCAGCAAGTTGAACATCCTAAGTTGAAACAGATTGAGGAGAACATTCAGCATCATCATCAGAATCTGAATCAACATCAGGTGCAAAATGCTAATCATGAAAGAAACTATCATGATAAACAGGTGAATCAATGGGTAATATGGTAAGAGTGGAAGAAGAATTAGGGGAAGGATATGGAAAATCAGTTGAATGAGATGAAGACACAGAATGATGAGAAAAAAATGGGAATATGTTCTTATGAAAAACTACATCTCTAGAAATGAAAACTTTTCTAGAAGTAAGATTAAGAAGTTTATACCCTTTTGTAGCAGGAGGATAGCCTAGTAAAAAACATAGGAATGGGCTCTAGGCTGAAATTTGTCCCTATGAACAGAAATAGTGGAAGCATAGCACAAACAACCAAACACCCTCAGATGCGCATTGGAAGACTTAGAATGAAAAAGAAGCTCAAAAGGAGTTTTATTTTGTAAAACATGAGATGGTAACCTGTTGATAATATGGGCTACAGTAAGAATACAGTCCCCAGTAACACAAAGGTATGTTTGATTGAAGTCTTAATGCTCTAGCAATAGACAAAAGGTGCTGACGTTTTCTCTCCTCCACAGAATTCTGTTGAGGAGTGCATATGCAGCTCTTTCGATGTATTATACCATGAGCAAAATAGAAATCAACCATGGAAAATTCTTGTCCATTATCAGATCTAATATACTTGATATTAGGCTTAAATTGAGTTTGAATCATTTTGTAAAAGGAAACAAGTAGACCTCTAACATCTTATTTAGTTTTCAAAAGATAAACCTAAGTACTTCTAGTAGCATCATCAACAATGGACAAGAAATATCTAAAACCTTCATAAGTTGGAACAAAATAAGGCCCCCATATATCAACATGTACAAGATCAAATGGAGAAGCACAGAAATTGTTATTGAAAGGAAAAGGTAATCTTTTCTGTTTTGCCAAAGGACATATGTGGCAAATATCAGTACAAGAATTGAAAGTAACAGAAAAGGTTTCTTGTAAAGGTAACAACTTCTTCATGGAGGGATGACCTAATCTAAAATGCCAAATTCTAGGCATACTAGTTACAGAATTGACAAAAGAGGATGAATGAGCAAACTTGTGTTTGGAAAGATAGTCTATCAAGGATGAAGGATTAATACAATCTGATCTTTGCAACAAGTAGAGTCCATGATGCACTTCACCTATTCCAATCGTCTTCCAAGAGAAAGGTCCTGAATAAAACAGAATTGAGAAAGGAAAACAAGGCAATATGGCAATTTTTGAGGGAGTTTGCTAATGGACAATAAATTGAAAGAAAAGGAAGGTACGTAAAGGACATTTTCAAGAATCAGATTTGCAGAAAGTCTAACTGAACCCACACGAGTCACTTGAGCACTCTCTCCATTAGGTAATTCAACAACACACTGGGTTAAACTAGTTATGGAAGTAAGCAAACTAACAGAACAAATGATGTGGTCTATGGCACTTGTATCCAGAACCCAAGTGGTACAACTATAGGCACTTCTATTAACTACTTTGGCAACAAAAATAGAGTGCTTTAAGTTGAAAGGAATACCTACAAGTGGAGTAATGGTAGAGACATTGTTTGCCATAGCCACAGGAGTAGCTTCAAAAGTAGTCATGTTGCCTTGGCCTTGAAAACCATGGCTTAAACTCCCAATCATGGCCAAAATCTTCTGATACTGATCTGTAGTGAATGGAAAAGCTTGCTATGGAGAAAAAGATTGTTGTAGAGGCATAGAATCTAACTCCATGACCCTAAAATTAGCTCTAAACTCAGAATTTCCAACCTGATTAGCCATTGCATTCTTTCCTTTGGCCTTATAGCCAGAAGGATATCCATGAAGCTCATAGCACTTTTCCACAATGTGACCTGTAAGTCCACAATGACTGCACACTAGTTTTTCTTTTCCTTTATTCTTGTTGCCCTTGCCACCAAAATTGCCATTCCCATAGGAATTTCCACCATGCCAGAACTACCAGATCCACTAGAGACCTTAGTTGCCAAAGCAATGGATTTAACATAAACTCCAGTTGAATGACCAATGGATTTCTGACTCTCATCTTGAATTAGCAATGAGAGAAGTCTAACTCTAGCCTTGGTGGTTTTGCGCCCTCACCTTCACCTGAGCATGCTGAAGAGTCTTCTTCTTCGGATGGTGGAGATGATGATGATGATGATGCTTTTGGCTCTAAGTATGATAATGAGATGACGACCTCTCAGTGATACACCCTTTGTCACTCGTGACAAAAAGGGGGATTAGTTTTGTAGATGAGAGTAGTCTAGGTGTTAGGGGGAGAGCTAGCATAAGGCATACTAGATAGGGGGAGAGTGTTTTTGAGGGATATAGTGAGGTTTTGATGTATTGTTTTTCTCATTACATGTACTATGGTCTTGTGACCACTTTTATTACATACATTGTATTCTTTGATATATATATATAAATATATATATATATATATATATATGAGATGATGTATGTTTTCTTCACTTTTGTCTCACATGTGTTGTTTCTTTTCTATCTTTATGCACATGTTTCTTTTTGTATACAACTTGTCTATGTTTCACACTTGATGTCTTGATGACTCTTGTTTAAGTGTTTCAGTTATAACAGGCTACAAGTCTACCATGCCATGATCTCTCTTTTTGCAAAGTTTTTCAAGAGTTCATAGTAGGGTTAAACTTATGTACTTTTGTATATTATGGGATAGTTGTGTTAGACTTCTCTCATAATTGCTTTTTGTGGTTCTGTCACGAATTGCCAAAGGGGGAGATTGTTAGGGTCATAATTTATTGTAATTGGCTAATCTTTTGACAAAATGCAATTTACTTGTAATTGGGTAGATCTAAAATGAGTTTAGTACTTCAAGAAACATGTTGTTCAAGTCATGTATTAAAGACATGAAGATTGGTCTAAGAAACAAGTGAAGAAAAGCTATTCATTAAGTCTCGATAGATAACTCGACAGATGCTTGCTATTGAGACTTAATATGAAGCTCGACAACAGCTCGATCTATCAAGAATTACGATTTTAGAATTTCCAAATCTAAAATTTGGCCTAGTCTTGTGTATTTGTTTGGGGTTTCTTTTCTCACAACCCTAGACATATATAAGGTTTATTTTAAGAGCCGTCACACACGGATACAAAGTCCAAGAGACTTATTTTCTTTGTGTGAAGCTACTGCGTTTGTACACCATAGGGTTTTGTAACCAAGTACTTCCTGATCTTCATTGTTGATGAAGTGAAGAACTTTGCAGCCAACAACATCTGTTCAAGCTGCTGGAGTTAGTCACGTACTAGGATCCATGCAAAGGGTTAGTCACAAATTGGAGGTTTGTACATCAAAGGAAAGAAGGCTACTATAAGATCAAGTCCAATTAGGTATTGGAGCAAAGGTTCAAATATAGGTTGATGTATATGACACCACTGAGGCATGAGAGAGTGCATAAGTGGTTAAATCTGGACTCTACACGTGGAGCAGCTGTGAGATAAGGGAGAGTAGTTGATGGCTAAGAGATTTTGTCCTAGCCAGTGCCAAAGGCGTGACTACCTTAGGAAGGAAGTAAGATTTACACCTGACATAGTACTCAAGCATCACCAAAAAGGGACATAGTGACTTTTCAAAGTTGAAGGCTATGAAGACATCCCTTATTGGTTGAATGCATGGTGAGTCACCTTGGAGACACGTGTACCAATCACAGTATTCTTGATGTCCCTCTTGATGAGCAAGACTTGTCTCCCAAACAGTGGCAAAGCTACCTACCTATGGTCCCAGTGCCACGTTAGCGCCATCCTTATCCCTTAGTCAGCAGATAACTTCACAGCTATAAAAAGATCTTGAGAGAGATATTATAACAACTTGACATTTGTCCTTGTACTCAGCCATGTTCCTTAGAGTATAAAAGGAACATGGAGCTGAACTTCTAGGGCAAGAGATATTTTGAGATGAAAGTGGAGAGTTGGTAGGAAGAAAAAGGTAACTCCATTGTAAACTAATCTCTTTTTGATACATAATAGAAGCTAAGCCGAGCAAGAATGTTGTGTTCTTGCTCAAATTGTGGTGTTTTATCCCTTCTCTAGGGTTTTCCACGTACATACTGTGTTGTCTTGATAGTTAGCTTCTTCTTCTTCTCTAAATGTGCGTCTTTTTCATGTCCTACCATCATTTTCTTTGTTTTCTCGAGTGTCATGTGAAAGCTTGCATCTTATCGAGCTTTCTCATGTAAATGTACTGTTAGATAACCTATTTCACTCTCATAAATAAGCTTAAATCTAAGTTGCACATACATTTTTGGCGACTCCACTAGGATCTCTGGTTATTTTTCATTTTAAAAGTGTTTGTGTACATCTCTAGTTGTAGTCATTTTAGTCATGCCTTCGAGAAAGATGGTGGTTACTGGGATACTGACTGGTGTGGGTAAGAACCATCGGTCAGAACCAAGCACAAACCATATATCCATGCATTTTGAAGGCGCAGAATCATCAGGTGGAACTGCTCATCATGAGAGCAAGGGGATAATGACTGCTATTGAAGAACTCCAACGTTCTCAAGCTACTATGTGGGCAGAATTTCAGCCCTTACGTCAGGAGACAGCCATATCTCAGGCCCCTCAAGGACCTCAAGGGTCTCCTTACTTGACTAGAAAAGGCATACATGCTATTCTGTTTGAAGCTAAGAAGATGGAAAGTGATGTTTATGTTGATACCAGACCTCCTTATCCTGAAGAGATAGCTGGGAAACCTTACCCTGCTAATTACACACCTCCTATATTCCCTAAGTATGATGGCATAACAGGGAACACTAGAGAGCATATTAGATGGTATGTAGACGCGCTGACAACTCACTCTCATGATCACGAGTTGAGGTTCAGAGAGTTCTCTAAGTTCTTGGAAGGTTGAGCTTTTACTTAGTATACCAACCTTGCACCACGGTCAGTTCTGAGTTGGAATGATTTGGCAACACAGTTCATGAAAAAGTTCTTTGCTTTTAAAGAAAGGCTTACGTTGTCAGATCTTCAACATGAAAAGCAAAGGGTATCTGAGGGGCTGCTGGAGTATATTCGCAGGTTTCGAGATCTCTATTTGTTGTGTTATGATCCTGTGAAGGAAGAAAGGCTAGTGGATGTTTGTATTGCCGGTATGTTGTATGAATATCGGCCTTATTTAGAGAATCTTCATATCTCTAGTTTTACGAGACTTGTAGAAGCTGTAAGAAGGACAAGTATGTCTATGAGGAAGCCATCAAAAAATCAACTTCATAAATTGTGAATGCTCCTAGAAAACCATGGAGGAGAGAAAATAAGAAAATGGAGGTTGCTATGACTGAAGAACCAAAAAAGGTGGCCAAAGGAAAGAAGAGGGACAGAAACGGTATTCCCCCTCCTTTTACTGTGTCCACTGAAGAGTTATATAGCATCCTAGAAGCTTGGGTGAAAGATGGTGTAGTGACATTGCCTGAATGTAAGCATGAGCCTACAAAAGAGGAAAAGCAAAGTCCACTTTATTGTAGGTATCACAGGAGATGTGACCACCATACTATGGATTGCTATGCTTTAAGAAACATCTTCCATGACAGGGTAGCCAAGGGAGATTTGGTTATCAAAGCTAAGAAGAGAGCTAACCCAAGAATGCGTAGGCTAGAGGTGGCAATGACTTTCTTCCTAAGTAGTGAGGATCCTATGGAGGAAGAAGCAGAGAACATGGCTAGCAGTAGTTCAACACCGCCATCACTGGTAGATGAAGAAATGATAGCGAGGATCCAATAGGAAGATAAAACACATTCCTTTCTTGAAGGAATAGGTCTTAGACCAATGGCTAGAAGAGAAGCAGCCCAAGCCTTGACCAGGGTGATGGAAATGAACCATGAAGCTGTTGAAGGGAGTTTGATGCAAGTGGTGTACTAGGAAGCAAAGGATTCAGTCACTTTTTCTAACAAAGATCTAGTCAACCATGCTATTAATGGCGATAGACCTTTGTATGTTATTACCTTTGTGGGAGCATCTCAAATCAAGAGAGCATTGGTAGATATTAGTGCATCTACTAATATTCTACCTCTCCTAACTTTTGATGCCTTGGGAATTCCGAGAGAAAGAATTATTCCAGAACCAATACAAGTAGCAAGAATAAGAGCTTTACAATAGAATACCCTTGGGCATGTATCTTTGGACCTTAGGGTTGGGCCAATTCGAGCACCTACTCTCATGCATATGATGGAAGGAAACACATCCTACCACATTATTCTAGGCTGCCCGTGGTTAAGGGCGCACAAAGCAATGGCTTCCACATATCATCAATGTGTGAAGGCCATTTGGAGAAACAATCAAGTAATCATTGAGGCTACTAAGATGCCTTTTGATAGAGCAGAGCTTCATTTTGCTGAAGCAGCTTTGTATCAAGAATATGAAACTGAAGGTGAGAACAGGATTCTTCCTTTCAATCCTATTACTTTGCAAGAAGAAGAAGAAGATGATGGCGAAGTGGTAAAACCAGAAAGGCCTTCCAAGATAAGGAGGGTTACAGGGCCTGATGGCCGGGTGGTATATGAATTTTGACGGTTAAAGGAAGGGGATGAGGAGGATAGCGAGTCTAATTCCCTTAATCCAATACAACAACCAGAGGAAGTTCATGCAGCTGAGGAGTGTGTGAAAGAAGCTCCCGAGTGCATGAATGATGGTGTCAAGAATGTGCAGGAAGAACTTGTTGAAATCAATCTGGGTGAAGATGGAAAATGTGAGAAAACGGTAAAGATTAGTAAGAATCTGCCTGAAAAGGAGAAAGTAAAGTTGATAGTTTTGCTAAAGAAGTACAAAGATTTCTTTGCTTGAAGTTACCAAGAGATGCCAAGTTTGAGTCCAAACTTGGTAGTGCACAAGCTGAAGGTGGATCCTAATGCTAAGCCTGTGAAAAAGCCATCGAGGAAGTATCGTTTGGATATGGAAAAATAGATAAAGCTTAAGATACAAAAGCTTTTAAAGGCAAGATGCATCGAGGAGATTGAATGCCCAAGTTGGTTAGCTAATATAGTTCCCGTAAAGAAGAAGCATGGCCAGATAAGAATCTATGTAGATTTTTGGGATCTCAATAAAGCCCGCCCAAAGGATGAATTCCCACTTCCTAATGTCGATCATGAGCGTTTCTCTTTTGTGGATGGTTATAGTGGGTATAATCAGATCCTCATGGACCTAGCATATTCCCCAAAGACTACTTTTAGAATACCCTTTGGGAACTATTTCTATAGGGTGATGCCTTTTGGATTGAAGAATGCAGGTGCAACGTACCAGAGAACCATGATGTTGATCTTTGGAGATATGCTGCATAAGCAAGTTAACGATTACGTGGATGATCTTGTAGTAAAAGTGAAAAATCCTTTTGAGCATTTGGTGCACTTGAGACAAGTCTTTGGTAGGTGCAGGGAGCATAATTTGAAGATGAATCCTTCCAAGTGTGCCTTTGGAGTATCTTTAGGGAAGTTTTTGGGGTTTCTTATTCATCATAGGGGAATTGATTTGGACCCTACGAAAGCTGAAGTGATAACTACTCTCAGTCCTTCTACAACCCTAAAGGAGTTGAGAAGCTTTGTGGAAAAAGTTTCTTATTTGAGAAGATTTATTCCAGGACTCGCTAAGATTTTAAAGCCTCTTATGGAGCAGACAAAGAAAGGAGTAACTTTTGTGTGGTGTGATCAATGTCAGAAAGCATTCAAGAAGATTTAAATGATATTGGCGGATCCCCACACCATGGTGGCCCCTATAGCTGGAAAACCGCTACTATTGTACATAGCAAATACAGAACAATCCCTGGGAGCACTGTTAGCTCAGGAGCAAGAAGGGGTGGAGAAGCCAGTGTACTGTATAAGCCAACTCATGAAGGGACCAGAACTAAGATATTCAACTGCTGAGAAAGTATGTTTGTCTTTAGCCTTCGCTGTAACAAAGTTCAATCATTACTTTTTAGGACATCGTGTGCAGCTAGTGACTAAGAGTAATCTCGTGAAGTATCTCTTGACGCGACCTCAGTTATCAGGAAGAATGGCACAATGGGCCATCCTGACATCATGTCTTGGCATCGAATGCATACGACTAACTGCCATCAAAGGCTAGGCAGTGGCTGATCTACTGGCTAATTTTCCTAGGACAAGTGATTTCTCACCCCCTCAACAGGAAATTATGGTGACAGAGGAACAAGAGTGGTCAATGTGTTTTGACGGGTCATCTACTATTCAAGGAGGAGGGATAAGTGTAGTCTTAAAGTCACCAGGGGAAGAGCATATGTTTGCCTATAAACTACATTTCCCTTGTTCTGATAATGAAGTAGAATATGAAGCCTTATTGGTAGGGCTAAAAGCTGCCAAAAGATTAGGCATAAAAAGGTTGAAGGTATTTGGTGATTCTGAGTTGGTGATAAAGCAAGTTGAGGGAATTTATGGGATGAAGAATCCTAGCTTGGCTACTTATAGAGCTGCGGTACAAAGAGTCATGGAACACTTTGCTTTCGTAGAGTACAAGGTGGTCAACAGAGGTGAGAACAAGCTTGCTGATTCGCTAGCCACTCTGGCCACCAAGTCTGTACTAAAGAAGGAAAAGATGACACTCCGAATTAAGAAACAACCTAGTTTAGCACAGGATGCACTATGTTTCCCTCAGGCTTGGCGAAAACCCTTGTTAAAGGCAATGGCTCAAGGGAAGTGCATCGAGTTAGAATTACCAGCAAACATGAAAGACTTCCTTAGAATCAATGGTGATTTGTTTCTCAAGGGAGCAGAAGGCTTGCTGATGAAGTGTGTCTCAAGGCAAAAAGGATTGACATTGTTGCACAAATTGCACTATGATGTTTGTGGTTTAAATCTCGATGTTAGGCTCAATAGAAGATTGCAAAGGTTAGGAGTCTTTTGGCTAGAGATGGCTAATGATGCCAAGGAAGAGCAACGAAGTTGTAAAACTTGCTCTGTTACTTCTCCAGATCAAGCAGAAGTGCTTAATAGCGAATTGCTAGAAGAAGCTTGGCAGGAACCATACATGAGGTACCTTTTACAAGGTATTTTGCCTGTTGATCGTGTACAAAGGGAGAAGTTGAAAAAATATGTGACCAGGTTTAAAGTGGTAGATGGGAAATTACTCAAAAGAAGTTTCCAAGGGAGATGGATGGTATGTATTCTTGCTAAAGAAGTTAATGGCGTTCTTTCAAACCCGTATGAAGGAGAACCAGCAGGACATCCGGGTGGGAGAAAGCTGTGGCAAATGGCTTTACACCAAGGATATTATTGGCCCACAATGCAAAGAGATGCTCAAGACTTTGCAAGGAAATGTCAAGCATGCCAAAGGCAAGGAGATGAAATACACACCAGCCATCAAAGTCTTCATCCAACTGTGGCTCCATATACATTCCACAGCTAGGGGCTAGATTTTATAGGACCTATAAACCCCCCTCTAAAGGATGTACATGGATACTAGTAGCCACTGAGCTATTTACCAAGTGGGTAGAAGTTGTGGCTCTGAAGAAGGCAACAAGTAGCTCAGTGGCTAATTTCTTAGGGGAGAATATAATATGTCGTTTTGGGGTACCCAACAAAATTATTTCTGACAATGGCACACTATTCCTGAACAAGGATGTGCGCCGTTTAACAAACTGGTACTCCATCTCTCACACGACATCTACACCTTATTATCCCAAGGGAAATGGTCAAGTTGAGGCCTCCAACAAAAGACAACTGAAGATATTGGGGAAGATGACTAAGGAAAATGGCAAGGGGTGGAAGGAGGAGCTTCTTATAGCTCTGTGGGCTCATATAACAGCCAAATCATAAGCTACAAAAGTTGCACCCTTTTCTTTAGTCTATGGCACTAAGGCCATTATCCCAATAGATTTAGTAAGACCAGCGGTGAAGTTGGCAAAGATTGCAGGAATACCCAGAGAAGACACTTTGGAAATCATGGAGGAAATGCGCGACAACGCTGCCTTTCATAACCGCCTTTACCTAGCTAATATGAAAGCTAGGCATAAAGGCCAAGTCAAAGAAAGAAAGTTTCAAATGGGAGAACTTGTTTGGAAAACTGTTCCGCATGTGCGAGGAGTTGCTGGAGCTGTAAAGCATAAGTTTTCTCCAAAATGGGAAGGACCATACATAATAGAGGAGGCAAATACAACAGGACGTTATTGGCTAAAAGATCAAGCAGGTATAAAGGCGTATAGCCCTATTAGTGGAGCTCACCTTAAGAAATATCATGCTTAATCCCTATAAAAATATTTTTTTGTGGCCATCATGTCAAAAATGATTTTGTGTTTTTGCAAACCCACACTTTTATAAACAAAGACTTATATAAAGTTATTTCATATGATATTCATAATATGCATGCAAAGTCTAAATAGATGGCAAAATAAGGCATGGTAAAGTTAGAGTACAACCCCATGGCCTTTCAAGACCAAAAAAAAAAAAATTATTACATCTTGAAAATTAGAGAATGTTTGTAAGAAAACTAAAATTTTCAAGAGAAAAGTCTGGATCGCTCAAAGCTCCTAGCTCGCTTTCCAACCTTTCAATCTCTTCTCTTAGAGATTTACGTTCTGCGGTAACACCTTATATTTGAGTCTGAAGGGCAGAACTTACTTCTTGCTAGGATGACAATTCCACTTGAAGTCTGTTGATTGATTCCTAGAGCTGAGTGATTGAGGTAGCATGCACATGTAACGCTGATTCTGCTTCCTTTGCTTTGTTGATGCACGACTTTTCTTTAACTCTCAAATCATGAAGTGAGGACACGGAAGTATGAACAGAGGGTCCTACCTTCTTTAAGTCCCTCAATGCAATGACACAACTCTTTAAGTAGCCGACATTGACACTTAGGCTCTCAGCCTCACTCAGTGTGGAAAGGAAATTGTCAAAAGGGACAGCCAGACATTCCTCTTTACCCTTTAACTGCAATTGGGATATGATAGACCCAATTTGCTGTAAGAGAAAGCCTCTAAGTGACAGGGTCCACTTACTAGTATCCCTCATGGTTTTGGGATATTTAGAGAGTAATAGAGAATAAATTACTCTGAGATTGGGAGAAACTAGTGAGAGTAATGGATCAGATGCTGTCAGAGTGCTTTCACCCTCTTGTTCCTTGGAGGTAGCTTCTGTTAAGTCTTCTTTCTCTTGAGGATTTTCAGTGTACACCCGATTGGAATCCTCCTTTTCAGTGTTAGGCTCTTCTTCTTCATTAGAGGTCACTTCTTGTATAGAAACCTCTGGGTATGAAGAAGTGGCTTTAGCATTGGGGTGATCTTGAGGAATAGAACTGGTAACCTGTCAAAGGTCAAAAATAGAGAAAAGAAGAAACGCTACTTGAGTTCAGGAATAAAAGAAGAGGTTACAAGAAACAATCACTATAGAGAAAAGAATATACCTTCGGCTTCTTACTAGAAGGGGTTTTCACATTCTTCTCTCTCTTGGTGCTTGAAGGTTTGGCTTTTGAAAGGGGCTTCAAAGTCAAATCTCCTTGAAAGACATCCACTTGTTGGGCACCACTCTCCCCAAAATTCCTAACACGTTCTCTGATGTCTGACCACCACGACTTAAACCTGGGGGAAGGCAGTCCGTTTCTGGTGGGGGGAAGTGAAGGGGATTTCAGGGCTTGATACTAATATCTTGATGATATTTTCCTTTTTAAAGGCTAAAGAAGCCACCACGGCAGGCAAAGCTGAGGTAGAGAGATGTCCCAAGATGCCTTGGTCACAACCAAGTTGGCGGGCAAACCTATGGGGGTTATAGGTTTGAGTCGCATACTCATCTTGAAAACAAGCCTGAAAATGAGAAGGAAAAGCACAAGAAACAAAAGAAAGTTCTTCCTCATACCAAAAGGTATCTCTGTAACGAGAAACAGAGTTCTTTCTAAGGAAGTGAACAATGGAAGGAGACCACCCTTCAAAGCAGAATAAGGTCTAGCTGTCCAGTCAGTTGGGTCATCTAACACCTTGCTAAGGAAATTGTTGGAAGATACTGCTACTTTATTCCAAAGCCAGGAGTGTGGCAAACCTTAGGGTGATGGCAGACTGGTTTTATAAGAGCTTAACACTCTAGGGACAGGAGCATAATTCCTAAAGTGTTCTCATAACCATATTTGTAAAAATGCAACGGGTATGAAAGTTTCAACTTGAAATCTACCCCAGGAATGTTGCAAGTCAAGAGTTAAATGATTTAGGTGAGAGTACAAAGTTCCTAAAAAATATGGGGCAAGGGGGAAAGATTGTCCTCTAGCTAGTTTGATAGCTAAAGGGAAGTGCCTACTAAGAATCTTTTCATGTGGATATCCCTCAAACAAATGGCGGGAAAGCAGAAAGGCAATAAAGGCTTCAAGTTCATAGGAACTAGAATTACCTTCCCCAACAACAAAGTCAGTGCCTTCCTTCAGGGAGTCTCCATTGGCTTCCTCATCCACGCCATCAGCATATTCCCTCTAGAAATATCTGATCCATCCCCAGAAGTTGGCCCTGGAGCCTTTGTCTCCGCCAACATTGGCATCTTCTCGTACTTCCTCGCTGGGGGCCTTCCCTCTCCTCGCCGCTTTCAGAATTGGTTTCTTCAAAGTTTTCTCTACTGCATCTTCAAGGAACTTCACAGCCTTGGATTCATCAAGGGATAGAGAAATGTTGACTACCTCACCATCTTCGAACAAAGGAAGTCTCAATATCTCATAGACATCTTCTAGAGATATAGAGATTTCTTGACACCTTGTGAAAAATGTGTGAGTAACAGAGTTCCATTGGTACAGAAGAGAAAGTAGGCTTTCACTGTCCTTGCTAATCTCTAAATTGGAGAATACAAGAATGGTTTCTACAAACTTTACTCTTTGCAAGATGTCCATAAAGGGAGGATAAGCAAACACCCTTCGACACCAATTTTTCCAACCTCTAGAAACTGAAGTGTGAGATTTGAAGACCACATCTATGGTAGGAGCAAAATCTCCCCTACAAGTGGCTAGCCTTGGAATGTGTTTCAATTCCAGGTTCATGGTTAAAAGATCATCAGGTTCCCCACATGCTATTTTGGAAGGGTCTTTGGAATAAAGGGTATAGTCTCAGTCGAGACTTTTGTCAAATAGGTAATCTTCAAAGAAGGGAGGTATGATCCACTTTTCTTCTATGGAAGGATTTTCATCCCCTCTAAGAAGAGGTTTGTTACCTTTCGAGGCAGAAGATTCCGCAAATTTGGCCGAGCTAGATCGAAGACCACGTTTTACACCCATGGTTTAATCTGTGAGAAGAGTTTTGGGTTTCGGGTTGAAGAAGAAGAAGAAAAGATAAGGGAAAAAGGAGAAAAATAAGGGAGGAAATATTTGTTTTCCTTTTATACTTTGAGAAGTTAGTGTTTCCCTCCAAAAGAAATTGGTTCAAAATAGGAGACATCTTTTCAAAATTGGCACGTGTCAACACGGGGAAGAAACTGAATTTCTGACAAAAAATGGCAGTTAATGGTGCTAAAATCAAGAAAACCGCCTTTATAGTCCAAGGGCAAAGGCGCAATCATTCATTAACAAGTATGATTTAACTCATTGCATTTCACAATTTATTAAGTGATATGTTTATTTTTGCATGTTGTGCAGGAATTTAATGCATTATAAAATAAAAATACAAGTCAACATAAAAGAAGAACAATAAACATATGGTAAATAACTTTCTTTCTTTTACAGATTTTTGTGTTTAAAAGTTTTTTTTTTTTACAAAACAAAAAAGAGGGATTTACATGATTTGGTCCTTTTGGCCTATCACCTCTTTCCTAATAACAAAAGAACACAAAAATCTATAGTCAAAATAAGAAAAAGAAAATTTTACAACTTAAGCCATAACTGGCTCAACAAAATAAACTTAAAAAAAAAAGGTAATAAATAAATAAATAAAAAAGAAAAGTAGCAAGTTCAACAACGAACAACTCAAGGAGACCTTGGCGCATAGGCATCTATCATCCCCAGAGTCTTCTTGGGGATAATCTGGAGCCAAGTACTCCATCTCCTCATCATCATCATCATCATCATCCTTTTCTTCCTCCTCCTCACCTTCATCATCTCCCGAGTTGGAGTCATTAGAGGAGCCCTTGGAAGAGCTGTCAGAAGAGTCTGCCTCCTAGGAGCCAGAGAGCCCTGAAGCGCTGGACTCTGAACTTGAACGACCAAGCCTTCACCTCCTCCTTCAGCGGGTAGGTGCATCCAAGAATGCAGTAGTTGTTGCACCTTCAACTTCCTCTTCGGCCCTTAACCGAAGGTCTTCAGAGTCCTCCCCCTCCTCATCACTCCAGTTGAAGGGAGCAACTTCCTCAAGAATGAAGACCTGAGGAGGCAAGGGGTGAATGGGAAAAGGGAGAGGGGGGTGCATGGGACTTGGTGGTGGGGAAGGAGTGTGTTCACTTGAAACACTCCCAAGAGAACTTAAGGAGTGTTGTGAGGAGTTAGAACCGTTGGAGGAAGTGTTTGACATTTTTTTCATGGAGGTTAAGGTTTGGAAGAAAGAAAAGGAATGAAGATTGAAGAAGAAACATTCCTTATTTAAATCTTCAACTGTAGTTAAGTGAAAGAACATGACATTTATGAGGAGTAATGTCTGTCTGCTAAAACGCAAGTAACGAAGAGGCGCCAAAATGGCTAGGAGCTCCCTTTCGAGCCACGTGTCCATTTTGAACGTCACAAGGCATGATTATTGAGTGTCAATGCCTGAACCAATGTGACTGTCAAAGGCCTTTGCCATTAAACGCCATTGACAATCAGGGGGCTAATGTACATAACACCACTATGGCATGAGGGAGTGCATAAGTGGTTAAATCTAGACTTTACACGTGGAGCAGCTGTGAGATAGGGGAGAGCAATTGATGGCTAAGAGATTTTGTCCTGGTCAGTGCCAAAGGCGTGATTGCCTTGGGAAGGAAGTAAGATTTACACCTGATACGGTACTCAAGCATTACCAAAAAGGGACATAGTGACTTTTCAAAGTTGAAGGCTATGAGGACATCTCTTATTGGTTGAATGCATGGTGAGTCACCTTGGAGACACGTGTACCAATCACAGTATTCCTAATGTCCCTCTTGATGACCAAGACTTGTCTCCCAAACAGTGGCAAAGCTACCTACCTAAGGGTCCTAGTGCCATGTTGGCGCCATCCTTATCCCTTAATCAGCAGATAACTTCATAGCTGTAAAAAGATCTTTAGAGAGAGATTGTAACAACTCGAAACCTATCCTTGTACTCAGCCATGTTCCTTAGAGTATAAAAGGAACATGGAGCTGAACTTCTAGGGTAAGAACCCAACTAGATATTTTGAGATGAAAGTGGAGAGTTGGTAGGAAGAAAAATGCAACTCCATTGTAAACTAATCTCTTTTTGATACATAATAGAAGCTAAGTTGAGCAAGAATGTTGTGTTCTTGCTCAAATCATGGTTTTTTATCCCTTCTTTAGGGTTTTCCACGTACATGCTGTGGTGTCTTGATAGTTAGCTTCTTCTTCTTCTTTAAATGTGCATTTTTTCATGTCCTACCTTCACTTTCTTTGTTTTCTCCAGTGTCATGCGAAAGCTTGCATCTTATCGAGCTTTCTCATGTAAATGTACTGTTAGATAACTTATTTCACTTTCATAAATAAGCTCAAATCTAACTTGCACGTACAGTTTGTATTTCGGGATATGCTAGGGTAGTTGGTAAGATTCCTTATACTTATAACCGCTTGATTGTTGATTAGTAGATTCTTGGGAGGTATTTCGGGATAGGCTAGGGTAGTTGGTAAGATTCCTTATACTTGTAACCACTTGATTGTTGATTAGTGGATTCTTGGGAGTGGTGACCTTAAAATCACCCAATGGGGTTTTTGCCTTGCGAGGTTTTCCCCATTTGTAAACAAATCACCATGTCTAATTTATTTTCCGCTGCACTTTGTATTTTTGGTGATTTGTTGGTGCCTTCACGATTTGCATGCAATTGAACCTAATTAATCAACTTGGGTAATTGAATTAATTAACCAGGGTTAAATTATCTTAACCCAACATCCTTGAATCTAACTATATGACTCATTGAGTCCCAAAAGGAATTGCATCACTGAGTCTTGTAACTGATACTGTGTTAACTTCTCATTGATTGAACAAGTGCAAGAACCACAAGTACAACATGGAAGAGCTTTGTAATTCTCGATCTCATCCCACAGAACCTTCAATTGAGTGAAATGGTCTGTAATAGAAAGATCTCCCTGAGAAATTGTTGCAAGATCTTTCTAAAATTGAAAGAGTCTCGGTCCATTCTTCTGAGAAAATTTGATCTTAAGATCATTCCAGACTTCCAAAGTTGTGTTCTTGTAGACAACACTTGCAAGAATCTTTGGAGAAACACAATTCAATATCCAAGATACAACGCTGTTATTGCACTTGGTCCAAGCTTAAATGAGCAATGGAACTTTCGCCATGGCAGGAGTCAATGAAAGACTTCCATCAATAAACCCTAACTTGCTTTTTGCACCCAATGCTCTCTTCATTGATTTGGCCCAAGTAGGGTAATTATCATTGACTAGGGGCTGAGCAACTAAAATTGCACCTAGATTTCCTCCATAGTGCAAAAAGAAAGGGTGTGATTCATCAATGGTGATGACTGAATCAAAAGTTGTCGCCATTGAAGGACCTTCAAACTTAGAGAAGAATTTTCAAGGTGAAAGAGAGAAAATATCTAAGAAGAATTCAGAGAGCTCTGATACCACATGAAAGTTTGATGAATGAATACTTTGCATTAATTAGAAAACTGAATGTACACAGAGATATTCATACAAGATAAATGTAACTAACTCCCTAAACTAATTTCCCAAATTATACTGGTTTCCCTCCAAAACTCAGTTATGAAAATACCCAATCAACTACTGACATGTGTCTATAAATATAACTAACCTACTAATCACTAAGCCTAAAACTACAAGTAGCTTTACAGACCAAATGTCAAACTACTGTTGTTTATGCAGATGCAGAAGCAACTTGTTCCAAGACTCTGTTCTTTGATGGTTCCAGTTCAGGTGCTTGGCTCATCTATGGTCTGGACCTTCTGATAAGAACACCCAGTTACTATTAAAAGAGGGAGTTAAATTCAGATGGTTTGGAAGCTGGTTAAAGGACAAAAATGAATTTCAACTTAGGATGAATATGGAGGAAATTATATAATTCAGATCGTGATGAATGCTTAGGTGAACAAGGTAATCCCATGGAAGGTCCGAGTTTAGCTCCAAATGAAGTCCAATCTACAATTGACAGCTGGAATGCCTTGGTGGAATAGGAGGAAGCTATGTAAAAGAGTGGTTCTGAAATCACAAATTATTTCATTATTTCTTTAACACGTGTATTACATGCACATGGAAATAAGGAGAGTGTTGAACTGATCTGATGTTTGATGGAAATGAGAGTGGAGGCGAAAGTGCTATGCAATGGTGACGCCACGTGCAACTCAGGGTGTTCCTAGGAACACCCTGACCTGAAAAAGAAAACTTGAAAAAAAAAAATTTTTACAAAATTTTTTATATTTGCTCTATATTAAGAACACCCTCAATCACAAAATCAAGAACACCCTCAAATTTAAAAAAAAAAAATTTGTTCTACTTTCAAGCAAAAAAAAAAAAAATTGTAACAGAGCCAAGCCCATGGCAACTTGCCAAGCCCAACAAATTATAGAGGTAGCAAACCCACAGATTCTCAAAGAAAAAGAAAAAAAAAAACCAAACCCCAATACAGAGCTGCAGAGCAAATCAAATCAGAAATCACTTATAAATCAGAAATCCCTAAAGGCCTAAAGCAAACCTAAAGAGTAAAGACAGAGCAAGCAACGCCTCAGGCTCAAGCCAACTGCTAACAGACGGAGTCACGGAGATCAGATCGGTCACGTCGCAGCTCGCTCATCGTTGGAGATTGGTCCAGTCCAGATCATCGTCGTCGCTCGGCTTGCTCGCCCCTCGTCGTCGTCACTCGTCGCTCGCCACTGCCCTCATCGGAGATCGCTCGTCGCCTCGTCACTGCCTCAGCGGCCTCAACCTTCAGGCCTCCCTGCTCGGTTGCTCTGGTGCTCCCTCCCTCAAGGTATTTCATTTTACTAAACTAACTTCTCTCTCTTTTTCTCTCTGACTCTCTCTCAGTCTCTGACTCTCTCTCTCGATCTGAGTCACTGAAATGAAAATTATGACTCTTTCTCTCTCTTTATTCTTTAAGACTAATTTTGATACTTTGTCTTTATCTGATTCTATGATTGGGCCGCTGAACTGCTGAAGCTTTAACTTTATCTTTATTAATATTTGGCTGTTTTTTGACTTTTTGAATTTGGCTTTATCTTAAGGGTTGTGTTAACGGGCACCGCACGGTGCCCGTTAAGCACAAAATTTTTTTCTTTTTCCTGACACAATTTTTGTCTTTTTTTTTTTTTTTCAATTTATGTCAATTTTTCAGTTTTGTAGTACTATTTGAGATTTTTTTTTACTTTTTCTGACAATTTTTTTTTGTCTTTTTTGCACTTAACCAGCACTAAGCGGTGCTGGTTAACATTCTCCTTATCTTAATATCTTATCCGTTGGTGTTGGTGTTGGTGTGTGTGTTTGTGTTGGTGAGATATTAAATTATTAATTGTCTTTTAGTGTAATGTGTATTGTGATTTGTGATTGTGAAATTTTCTGATTGGCAGCTGGCTCTTGTGATTGGAGAAATTTTCTTGAGGCTTGACTGGCTTGTCTGTTGAGTGGGGTGGGGGTGGATGAACACATGGGGCCGGGTAAACAATAATTAAAGCAGTCTAATGTGCACATCAGCCCATGGGATGTGTAATGTGCACATGGCTGGCTCTTTTAGTGTAATGTGCATATAGATGTGTGCGAAACTAATAAACAATAATTTAATTAACCAATAATTAATTGGGGAAAGCAACTAATAAACAATAATTAATAATTTAATTAACCAATACATTACAAAAGACAAACAAATTAAATTATGTTAGGCTAAACAACAATTAATAATTTAATAATTAATGAAACAACAATACAACAAATTATAGTTTATAAAAGACAAACAAATTAATGAAACAACTAAACAACAATAATTAATAATTTTATTAATATTTCAAATGAACTTATAGTTTATAGTATAGGTACCTTTGTTCATTTCTTTTCTTTTCATTTTATTTACTTTTGAGGTTTTTCGGTGTACAGAATGCAAATTTGTTTTGGTTTTAAGAACTTTTTTTTTTTTTTAAGCACAAACTTCATGACGGCCAAATCTTGAATTTCGGCCGGTATTTACCGAAACGTCCTGAAACAGCTGAAATAGACCGAAATGACCCGAAATTTTTTCAAAGTGGAATAGGAACACCCTGGACAAAATTCCTGGAGTCGCCACTGGTGCTATGGGTGAGGCTGGAGGTGGAGAGGAGTCAGGATTCAAAATTGTCTTATCAGGAAAAAGCCTATGGGTGGATGATGTCATGATCCCTTTGACCAACGAAATTTGTAACCAATTGGTTGCAAGTTTGTTGATTTCCAACTTGAATTCTAGTTTGTTTGAGATGGGGAGTAGAGTAGAATTGACAAGAAATTATTAAATAAACCAGTTTAAATTTACTAAAAAATAACCCAAATGTTACTAAGGACCCACAAACTTTAAAGGGAAAAGTTAACGGATGCCCTAAGGGCATTAATTTAAGAAATATTTTTTGAAACATTTCATAGGAAAAGAAAGGCGAAACTACGCTATTGGTCCTTCAAGTTTATCCTATGTGCGCAATTGGTCCCTTAAGTTTGAAGCAAGCATAATTGGTCCCTCAAGTTTTAAAACTGAATTGTATTAGTCCTTTTACTAACTGCCATTAGTGGTATTACTTACGTGGCTAACAAAACATTAACTTGACCTTTTTTTAATGATGTGACATTTTTTTTATTAAAAAATTAAAAAAACTGAATTTACACATTAAAACAAAAAAAAAAAAAAAAAAAAATTGACCCATTCTAATTCAAGTCTTAATCCTAGCCCAGTACCAAATTAAAACTCATTTACAATCTGATTCACAAACCCACGAGAGAGAGATTGAACAGTTCCAAGCCGGCCATTATCTTTCAGAGCAAAGACAAAGAGCTCGATATCGATCATGGAGGAGACGAAGAAGAAGAAGATGAGGATGACTACAGTATTCGCAACAACCGGACGATACAATTGTATTTGGTGGCTGGAGACAGAGGAGTTTCCGTCGTGGCAGGGTGGTTGGATCTCACTTCGACTTTTGGCAAAGCTGCAGAGCAGAGGATCGTGCCTTAGTAGCAACCAAAACCTTTGGTCAAGTAGAGCCAACGTGGAAAAAGTCTCAAAGCTCACAGTATCAAGGCGTTACGTTTTATCGAAGAACTAGTCGATGGGAATCGCATATTTGGTTTGTAATTTTGTTACTTTTAAACTCTGATTGTCAGTAATTTCATTACAAAATTTTACAGTTTTGGTGGTTATTTTTTTCTGTGTCTGAATTTTGAGGCAATGATATTTTTTCTTTTTTCTTTTTAGGGATTAAGGAAAGCAAGTGTTTTTGGGTAAGGAATATTTATTTTTATTGTTTTGGATTTTTGATTAATTTGAGAGTTGGAATATGATAATTTGGGTATTTTTGGTTTTTGTAGGAGGATTTGATGCTGCTCATGCTGCTGATAGGTACATAAAAATGAACTGTTTCTGATTATTCAAATTGCAATGGTTGTAGTTTTTACTATTTTGGATAAAATGAACTTGTGGGAATGTTATGGCAATTCGGGTTTTTTCGATCACAGGCGATCAGGCTGCGATCAAGTTTCGAGCAGTGGAAGCTGATATAAATATAAATTTCAATATCAGTGACTATGATGATGATATTAAGCAGGTTGAGTGTGAGAGTCCTGTGTAGTTTGATTGGTGCAAGGTGGACCATAACCAAGCCATCATGAGTTGCAGACTTGGTTGTAGCTGTGGAGGTATAGAAAGATAGTAGCAATAGCAAAGGCCACGATAGATGAGACAGCAGTAAAGGTAGAAAGTCGGTGCCCAAGGGGATTGCAAGAATTAGTGGAGATGGAGATAGTTAAAACTTGAACCCGAATGTGAAGCCTCCATTACCAAAATGAGAGCAACTTTTGCTGTATTGAATGATAATTAAGTTGCACTCATGCTTACATTTAAGAATAAAAGTGAATTTTACTACACCTGGCTTAGCTGATCTCAGACAAAATACAAGTAGAATACAATCTTCAACTCGTAGTGCAATTACTTACAAATTGGTATGTAGCATATCATCCTTAGAATTATACCATGTAACTATACTAGATGGTAAAACATGTGGGTCAATATTGGGGTAAAGCTCCTGAGGACATTGAAGAAAACAATTTATTTATCTATGAATGAGCTCATTGGGCCATAGAAAACAGGACAACTTAAATAGTTTGAGTAATATATTAATCCCTAATGGAACCGACAAAGTATCCCCCCCTCTTTCTCTCCAACTTCCCAAGTGGCATCAACACAACCTTATACCCTTACCATTTATGCTCGAATCCCAGAACACAATACTAAATTGTTTCAGAAAAAAGAAAGAGAAATTATAAACCAACAGCAATTCCTTTCAAACCTAAATCCCTCCCTTGTGGACCAAATAAAAAATCCCTCCCTTATGTACCCCCATAAAGAATCCCACCCTTAATTAATCTGGGTTGTTATGTAATCTGGAGAGACAAAATACAAGTTACTGCAAGAAGAGAAAAGAGGATAAGAATTAAAGAATGTAAGTAATGCACACTATCCACCACATCCCAACTCATCTGATTAATTACAAAATTACGTATTAAACATGACACCATCAACTCCTAAGCAAAGTGATCATATTAAACCCAAAAAAGAAAGAATAATCTAATTTTGTCAACAGCCTATGAATAAGCACGAGTTTGAACACATAGCTCCTAGGACTTCAGCAAATCAAGAGCTACTTATTCCTAGATGATTAATGACAACAATGTTTAGCAACAAGACCTACATGCCCTTAATAAGCAAATAAGCCAATTCTTTCTAGCCATCTAATATATTTTCTCTACTAGTGCATTCTATTTGGTTTCCTGCAAATAAAGCCAATTCTATAAAGCAAATAAGCCAATTGTTAAGAGAAGTAGGGAGGCGGCAGCGGTTCAGTGATTGTGCGAAAGAAGTAGGGCTGTTGCCGACAACAGCTAGGGCTTGGGCTGTTGCCGGCAACGGCTAGGGATTGGGTCTTCTCCGGCGGCGGCTATGCTTGGGTTTTTCTTCACTCCCTCCCCTTCTCTCTCTCATGGTTGTCAATCTCTCTCTTCCCCTTCTCTCTGTCGCGCCGTTGTGCCTTTGTTAAACAAAAATCAGATTTATTTTTAATGGGTCAATATGATTTAAATTTCATCTAACATGGAAACTAATTTTTTTAATTTTTTAATTAAAAATATGCCACATCATTAAAAATAATGTCAAGTCATTGTTCAGTTAGCCACGTAAGTAACACCACTAACGGCAGTTAGTAAAATGACTAATACAACTCATTTTTAAAACTTGAGGGACCAATTATGCTCACTTCAAACTTAAGGGACCAATTGCGCACACAGGACAAACTTCAGGGACTAACAATGTAGTTTCGTCGAAAAGAAAAGTAATAATTTTTTTTTCGGCTTTTTATATTTCTCATGAAAGTAAATTCAAAATTTTTCTAAAATGGTTTATTAACAATTTTTCTAAGGTACCCGTTAACATGACCCAAGTTTAAATACTAAAGCCCAAACTAGCACCTCCCTATTCCTACAAGACCATAACTACAACAAAACCAACAAACCCAACAGGAAAAGGCCCTCCCTGTTTCCTATACTAGTTGTTGGGAAATTTAAACCACAGTTGATAAAATTAACAAGTTTTAAAGTAAAGTTGTTAATTATTTCTATTATGAATAGTCCTTGGTTAAACAATTAAACATCAAAATCATGCAAAATGGAATAGTAAATAACACAAGATATGATGACCCAGGAAAACTAATGAAACAAAATAGTTTTAAAGCATAGACCATTCTTGAGACCACCTATGAAGGTACTAGACAGTAAAGACTATTAAGCTTCAAAGACTCACCAGTAATTTTGAAGAAATAAGGATAGAAGAGGATGAGACTTTTGATGAGTTGAGGTATCAAGCTAGCTATCGAGGAGGCAGAAGGATTCTCGATAGATCGAGGAGGAATCGAGGAGGGTTCCGATAAATCGAGAAAGTATCGAGGTACATGCTGAAAATGCACTTTTCTTGAGCTTTTCTTGAGTAAATTTTGTGTCTTCAACTTGATCTTCAATTACAACTTTAAGACACATCAAAACTCAATAAAAGACAAATAATTTGGTATGGTTTGACAATACCAAAACACATGAACCTTACACTAGTCAACCCAAAAAATACCAAA
This sequence comes from Notholithocarpus densiflorus, assembly GCA_030021035.2. Taxonomy (NCBI): domain Eukaryota; kingdom Viridiplantae; phylum Streptophyta; class Magnoliopsida; order Fagales; family Fagaceae; genus Notholithocarpus; species Notholithocarpus densiflorus. Next base: position 392,861 of record JARYZH020000089.1, on the reverse strand, counting down.
TCCAATTTAGGAAGCCCAAGTTCACCTTTGTTTAACCCTAACCTAGATTACCAAGTGCCCTTTAGTCATATAGATCTAAACTTAATACATCCATCCAAAGAGCTGCAAGAAAGGCTAATTGAGCAAAGCAGATTGGCAAAAGAAGAGAGCCTCTTTGAAAGTTTTAGCCAGAGCAAAAGGAGTGCGAAAAGAAGTGCTGATAAGGGCAATTTTCAAAATGCTTACTACTAAGGACTATAAATGAACCAAGTCGATAATAAACAGCTCGAGCTTGACTCGAGAAAAAACTTGTTTGTGCTTGTTTGTTTATAAACAAGTCAAGTTTTAGCTTTAATTTAGAGTTGTTTATTAAACAAGCCAAGCCCAAATTAAGAAAATTGTTCACAAATAGGCTCATGAACAATAGGGCTTGATAAAAAAAAACAAGTCGAACTTAGGCTGGTATAAGGGCTTGGTAATAAGTTTGATATGTGCCTGAAAAATAAACTCATATATTACTAAGTCTTTAATCAATTAGGAATTGAGATCGTCCAAACCAAATGGGGTTGATGATATGCTTAATATGGGTTTGATAATGTACTTATGTTGAATTTCAAGTTCAAGAGCTTGATATTGAGCTCAAACTTAGCTTGACTAATAAATTAAACCAAGCCAAGTCGAGCTCAAGCTCAAATATTGTTTATAGTCTTGATTCAAGCTCAAGCCAATATTGAACATTTTACATTTGTTGTCAAGCCGAACTTGAACATTAAATACTCAACAAATCTCAACTCGTTTACAATCCTATTTGAGAGCGAGAACTCAAAGAATGAAGACAATGCAATGGTCATTATTTCCCCCAATTCAGTCCAAATGGCCAAGGAGGCAGGGCTTATCAAACCCCACATCTCGCCAAGAGGATCTTGGAGTGGAGGCAGTGACCAATAGATCTAGATCAATGCACTAGAGGTAATCATAAAATGTAAAAGGAGATAATCAAGGCTTGACAATCAAACTAAATTAGTGTCCGTTTGGCATGATTAATTTTGCCAACTTATTTTACTATTCAGCTTATTTTTGCTACTATTCATGTGTCCCACTGTACTTTTTGGTACTATTCATGGGTCACACTATACTATTTCAGCTAACTTTTACCTTTATCTACAGTACTTTCGGCAAAAAGTTTTCAGTTTCAGCAAAATAAGCGGATCCCAAACAGACCCTTAAGCATAAATTCTAAAATAATCCAATAATATTCTAACATGTAGAAAAGAAATGCAACAAAATGATCTTGACGTCAAAAATTTGAAGACAATTTTTCAAGATTTATAAAACATAAAATACAAATACAAGTTGATTTAGGTGGACTATTAAGTTTGCTGTGGTTGAGTTTGGGAATTGTGATGTGAGACAGTGTCATAAGTTTGATCGTGTTTTGTGTTTCTTCTTGGGCGAAATGGTACCATTTTGATATAGATGATATGGCAAAAATAAATAAACACATTAATGTGTTAACATATCACTTAACAACCAAAATTAACTGAGAGTGCGTTTTTGTTGACAGAACCAAATTTCATGATGTAAAATTAAAATTCTCCAATTTTAAGGTGTAAATTTCTCAAAATTTTAGGATATAATTTGCAATTTATCCTAATATTTGTATATAAACGTACTATTATATATAGGTGCATCGTTTTGGATTTTGAAATATGTACTGAATATATGACAATGTTCCATCTATTTATATAAGATCGGAGGAAAGCGATGGGGAACTTGCCAGTGCATTTGGCTCTAAGAACACTCCAGCATAGAGCTTATCACACAGCTCGTCAGGGGAAGACGCGTCGATCAATTTGTTTGCATCATTCAAGATCGCCAGGAAATTAAGTGGGGGCGTTGTTCCTCTCTTTGTTGTAACTTCTTTTCCCTTGATTGGGTCTGCCTCACTGTTTTGGTCAACTTGTTGGATTTCAGTTTCCATTATTTCCTTGACTGAGTTTGTCTTAACACTGGTGTGTTCTACTTGTTGGATCTCTGCATTAACAAAGAAAGAAAAATGAATAAAAAAACTAAAAAGGTAAACTCAATTCCAGATACAAAAGAAAAGGAAAAAACCAGCATACAACACGACCAAATCATAAGCACAATTTACTAAATTAAAAAATCATAAGTACACTTTCATGTTTGTAAAAGGGAAAGAAAGGAACAACAATAACAACAACATACACTTTTATTGGGTGCATTATCGATAGCAGTTCTTCCTTCCTCTAGAACTGGTTTTCAGAGAGAGAGAGAGAGAGAGGACTTGGGGGAAGACCTGGGTTCGTTTATTTGTTTATGGTCGTCTGGGATTCATTAAGGGGAATGAGCGGTCTTTATTTGCTGAGCATGGCCCACAGAACTGGTGGTACCTAAAGGGAACATACACGATAGGAGGTCGTTATTTGCTTAGCTGTCTTTAAACTTATTACTCACAAACTGTTTTATTTTATACAGTTCTACCCGGAGTCCACTGTCTCACTTTCTCTAACCCATTCTAGGTTCCACAAATCAAAATTATCATGTGTCTACCAATTTAATTAGATTTTAACTCTTTTTTTTTTTTCATATACCCAGAAAAATAAAAATAAAAACCCAAAACGTCCCCTACTACCACTGATCCTCCACCACCACCACCAACAACCTTCGCCGGCATCAACTACATCGCTAATCACCGCCATCCACCACCACCAGGCCCACACGAGCCACACCACCTAATTCAACAAGCCCAAACATTTCTCTTAACTCTCCGTTAACTCATCTCTTCTATGACTCACTGTTTCCTCCAGATTTGCATCTTCATGAACCATACCAAGCCAAAAATAATTCACTGATTTGGATTAAAAGTCAGAAACCATGCTTTCTGTGGTAATTTAAAAGATAAGAATGAAAAAAGAAAAATAGTTAGTGCCATAAAGATTAAAGAGGAAGCAAAAGAAACGTAAAGATTGAAGAGAACTTTTTTATTTGAGCCTTTGGTCTCCTCTGTCATGGGTGGCCGTTGATGTCGTCGACGATCCATTCATAGTGGTACCGGCGAAGGTTGCTGGCAGTGGCTGGCGAGGGTGGAGGTGGAGGACCGGTGGTGGTGGCTGGGATTGTTTGAGTTTTTTTTATTTTTAATTTATTTTAGGAAATAAGTAAGAAAAGGCTGAAAATTATATTTGAATTTAATAGGTGTATATGTGGCAAATTTTTATTGGTGAAGTATAAGGTGGAGCAAGAAAAATAGAACAGAAGTTCTGATTTCTAGCGGTGAGTATAAGGGACTATTTAATTGTGTTGTTTAAATAACACAACAAGTATTTTCACAACACTTAAACAACGTTATTAGAACAAGATTATTAAACGGATCCTAAAATTATTTGTATGTAATAAACATTACTTCACTTATTATTATTTATTATCTCTCAAACAAATGGTGAGATGAACTTTTTTTTCTTGCTGTTTTTTGTTATGTAAGTAAAAATAATATTAAAATTAAAATATAAATTGTATCATCTAAGTTTGACTGAAATTTATTTTAGTCTTCTAACTTTACTTTAATTCAATTGAATTCATTAAATTTCAAATTTATTCAATTTAGACCTTTCGACCAATTTAAGTATGCAATTAACTAATAAATAAAAATCTCACATAAAAAATCTATAAAATATTTTTATTGATTTTATTGTTTTCTTAATGTGAGAAACTTTTTTTTTAAAATGGCAATTTTTTAACAATCTCGCAAGCCACCATCTCACCATGCCATCCAGATCTTTCCTATCTCTTGCGGTGACTCACCAAGCCACCAATCTTGTCTGCCACCATCTCGCCACGCCGTCCAGATCTCTACTCTCTCTCTTGTGGTGGTGTTTTTTTGGTGATTGTTGTGGGTTGTGTTTGATGATTGTTTACGGTGGCCAGTGGTAGTTGGGTTGATTTTGGGTTGTGGTTAGTGGTGGTTGGTTAATTTGAGGTGGTGTTTGGTTGATTTTGGGTGGTGGTAGGTTTGCAGTAGTGGTGGTGTTGGTAGTGCTGGGAGCGCAGTCTCTCACAATAGGTTGCAACTTGACCTTTTTAGTGGGAACCAATTCTGTTATAGTGAGTTCACTTTTGCGTTTCTGGATTGCTATATTGAAGGAATGATCAGGTGGAGAGATTTGGACATCCTCCAGGTTCATGTCTTACAAGATGGGTTTAGGGAAATTTTAATTGATATTAGGTGGGTCCATGGGAATAACAGTTAGGGAGACCAAAGCCCAGCTTCTTTGTGAGAGTTGGGGGAGGTTGAGATTAGTGGTGTGATTGTCGGATTTGAGGTGGATATTGGGCTCTAAAATAGAATAGAAATTTGCGTTGTAGAGATTAGGGGGTGACGCTAGAGATGTGGGCTTTGGAGTTTGGTGTGGAGAGGAGTGGGCTTGTGGGCATTGGGAAGCTTTGAGGGGGAGTCTAGGCTAATGGAGAAACAGGCCCATACGAGAGAAATTATGGCTTGTGAACCATGATATATTCCAAACCTTAACTTTTAGATTTTGATTTCTTTTTCTTTTATTTTTTTTATTTATTTATAAAGTGACGAAGTTAGTAACATTTGTATAATAGAGCCAATCTCGAGTGAGTAAAATAACACTTTCAAACTATGGATAGACCATATGAATTCGAGCCTAATCTTATGTAAATAATCTGTAATTATCCTTTTGCAAACTCACCCTTCCAACGTCCATTGCCATTCCTTCCAACAATGTCCGCCATTGGAAAGAATGGGCCAACTTACTTGGTCTTTTCCAGAGATTTGCTTTTAACTATCCAACAACTTTTGACGTAGTTGCAAGCACTGTAGTTTCATATTCATAAGCCAAATTTTATTTTGAAAATTGATAGAGTGGTGTACTTGAACTGATCATCGATTGCCTCAAGGCCCCTGAAGCTAAACCATCAATTTGACATGAAGTCATGAATAATGCCAAGATTCTCCACTTGCTTCAACCATGGAATGTTCTAATCTAAGAAAATTAAAAAAATTATATATATATATGATAAGCAGAAAAAGGAGGTCAGACCGGTGACTTGTGCTTTTGCTACTGCTAAAAAGCAATCATAAGGGATGATCCAATTTTGAAGGAGATGAATTCTTTTAGGAAAGGGAAACAGTTCATTGCAGAAAGTATAGTGTATACAGAGTACATACTGCAAGAGTCCAGACATAATTAGGGTACAATAAATGCACCAAAACATGATAAAAATAATGGTGCAAAGAGAGGTAACTCTCAATACCTTCTCATGAAATACAACAATAACAAGCTATCCCGTTAAAAAGACCGGGAGAATGCTGCTCTATGAGTCCTTTGGAAAGCTATACCTACCGGAACCCAAATTACTGTACAGACAATCCTAAATTTCTTCTATTAGGCCTCACAAAACCTACCAACCACACCACAAAGAGAGATCCTATAACATAACGCACCAACCTTCACAAGTAGATCCCATTGCCATTGCTATAAACACCATCAGGCAACCCCTTAGTGCACTTAGCTGGAGTTACATTTTGGTATTTGAGTTTCGTGGGACAATTGACTACTCCATTTGGGACAGTCCTTTGGCTCCCACAGCTGTGTAAGGCAACATCCAACTCCCCACATGCTGCTGCTAAGTCCTAAATTTGACATAAGAATGAGAGAATTCAGAAGTTAACATTTTGGTGCACACACATATCAAATGAGGTTAAGACACTCTTCAAAAAAAAAATGAGGTTAAGACACTAAATGAAATTAAATAGTTAATAAGCAACAATATACATGTCAGGGAATACTCCTCTCCTATTACAAACATGAACTCTCATGGATCCAAAAATTTAATATGCCATATTGCACTTCCAAATTACAATCTTCAACGTGAATCTTGATCAACTGTACCGTTTCATAGTAGATTCTCACCATAATAAGTCAATCAACCACTACAAGAAATTTAACTATTTTCAATGGTTGAAACTGTCGAAAAAAGTACTAAAACCCGTTGAAAAAAGTATTTTCAATGGTTGAAATGACCGTAGAGAACCGTTATTAAAAACTGTGTCGAGAACATTTTTCTACAGCCTATACAACCGTTGAAAAAAGTGTTACACATTTATCAACGGTTAATAAACGTCGAAATAAGTATTTTCTTAAAAAAAAAAAAAAAAAACGGATGTACTCTTTCACTTTAATCAAAATTTAATAACATGATTCAAAATATAAATGTAAACACAATTGTGCAATTCCAAATTGAATTTCAACAGCCTATCAACTACATTTATAACACAATGAAGCAAACTGTACAAATTACTCCCAATAGATCCTAGGCCTAAAGCCAAAATTACTCCCCAACCAAACTAGTAGAACAAGAGCTGAGACACCACACACCAGCCACATGTACATTCATTTAATTACCTTATCCATTGTATTTGATAAGGAATTCTCTCCTCTCCATTACAGCACAATGTACACGCAGAAGCCATGGCCTTTTTTCGCACTTTTTTAGAGCTTTTCCCCAGCACGTGTCATTACTTCTCCGGTTGCAATCTTGAGCCTCCCATCTTCCTTCTTCAGTGCTTCATTTAAAGCTGTATGAAAACAGTCATACAAAGTGCATTGCCACTTAGTAACTTCTCTTGCTATTTTATATAGAACAGGTAACACTAAATAATTGATGGCTAGAAGTCAAAAGTAGATGGGTAAGATCCTCTGCACCTATTAGATTAGCAATATGAGGTAATAGTGGACAAAAGAGGGGCCAAATTAAGTACCCATAGAAGCAAATTATTGCATTGGTATACAACATGGATCAACACCAAAGTTGCTTCATTTTTAATAGGTATCAAAAGGGAAATAGCATAGAACCAGTTTTGGCACTTTTATAACATTGAGCATCAAATAGAGATAATAAGCAGTGGAATTACTAAATATTCAAGAAAAAGGTACACAAAAAAGAGAACATAGATTGACCTATAGCATGAAAAGACAAGGACATGCCCATTAATTTTTTTTTTTTTTAAGTTCTAATAAGAAAATTTTGGAAGCAAAATTGTTTTGAAAGTCAGTACCTTTTGTTTAGTTCGATGGCCATAAAATTAATATTGGAAAAATTATTTTCCACTTTTCTTTGTGGCTGATCTTAGCTATCTTAGAGCATAACATAAGTTATGACTTCTGATTCCATGAAAAAGAGAAATAGTTCACTATAGTATTTCCATCCTTTTAGTTTTGCACCAAGGATTGGGTTCACTTGGTCACAGAAACATGGATGGTTTAAAGAGTCTGAACCCCCTCCCCCTTCCCAATGTGATCTATTTAAAGAGAACACTAATAGATAGAAGCTAGTCTCCAAAGAATAATGTTTGATCGCCCCAAGGTCCCACCCAAGCAACCCAAAATCATAGATTGTATATAACTCCATCAGTGGAATAATCTTTCCCTATTTGGCACTCTCTTCCAATAAGCATATCTTTGATCTGCCCTAGCACAGAGTCCAACAATTGAGATTGAACTCTATATGTGAAATTCAGGTACTTAGTCTAATGTGTAATTGGTTTCAAATTATGAAGTTAAGAAACAAAATAAAACAATTCACCTCATTGGGAATGAAATTAGGATAGACACCATTCCATAAGGGGGGCGCTCTGATGTCATTACTAGTCCTTTGAAAGGTGAATTAGATAATGTTGCATGTGCATGGTTCCCCATCTGCAAAGCAGAGCATAGTGAACATAAATGATAAATTGTTGGTAGTTTTAAAACTTTAATGCTGATGCAATGTATGTTATTTAGCATATGTGGTGAAGATTAAAACAGGCCAGCTATATTTGCTACAGCGAGCAAAGGCCTAAGGTTGACTGTTAAGTCCTTCAACTAGGATAACTGAATTTAGTATTTGAGCTGACTTGAAATCATTAAGTACATCACAAAATTTGGCTTTCTGACATGTAACAAAAAACAAGCAAATTAAAAAAACTAAGCTAAGCTAAAAAATTTACCCTAGAACCCCTTCCATTTTGCACATTGTATGGGTCAAAGTGGAACTGAAGGCATCCCTCATTCTCCTTGGAACCATTACCAAGTGAAGGAGGAGACATCCCCTAATTCAGATCGAGATTGTGGTTGCCACCTGCACCAAGTCACATTCACAGACATTTCAACAACTACAAATTTCTTGTAAGTTTCACAGACAACAAAGAAAATTAATATATGCAAAAAAATTATAGGAATACCCACATGTTTTGCAAGGAAGCTTGTTTAAGTCATCCCTGGACATGCTTGTGCTTCCAATGCTGCCTCTCTCAACCACAAACAATGAAATTAAAATTAAAAAAAAAAATATATATATATATATATATGGTAATAATAGGGTGATGCATGACACAAGTTGCTGCTTTGACAATTTGTCTAAGTTTATAGTTAATGGTCTTTGGATGTGGCCTACTGACAAGTCAGAAAGCTTTGAACAAAATCAATACAAACTTTGTGAAGTGCAAATTGATGGTGAGGATAGAGAAGATTGGGTGTTTGCTGCTTCTTGTTCTGTTTATCATCCTTCATCAAATTTTTTTTTTTTTTTAAAAAAACCCCTGGAATGGAAACAATATAAAATGAACTGGACAACGATACTGCTTTATTACTGCAAAGTAGGAAGCAAAGATGTTCTAACTTCACTACATGGTACATTGATGTCTTTGAAGACGTCCATATTACACCAAACTTCCTTCTGCTCTTGCTCAGGCCATCCCACCGCTTGTAGCTGTCCTTATTATCTGAAAGAGGGCTGCCAACAAAACGATCAGGAGAAATCAAGAAATCAATTGCGTGTTAAAAAAAAGGGCAACTTAATCACCTAAGAAAATCTAATGTCTATGTATATTAACAATGATACTATTCACCAGTTCAGTAACTACAGGTCCAAAAGTAAACATCCCCCCAATCAATTCTGTAGTCTTATCCCACCAGCATGCATCAAGGAATTTAGAATAAGTAAAATTAAAAACTGACACCCCTATATGCTTCCAAATATCATGTTCTTGACCTGTAAAGTTGCAACAAGCAGATAATATCAATGTGAATGATAAAACATTACAATGCACATATTTTTAGCATGCTCCTAGAGCTACATTAAAGTTTCTCAAACCCACACATCATAAATTAGTTCTATAGCCCACATCCCTGTCAGAATTACAAGAGAAAAGCAGTAACTGCTAGATTCAGAATTACAAGAGAAAAGAAGTAACCACTAGATGAAGTCCACAATGTTACACAATAGCATGTTTATTGGACACATATTTTCATCTTTTTAGCAAGTTCATGCAACAACTTTATGTCACAGTAGACTTAAAAAAGAGTAAAAGACTCTGCCAACATATAGTAAATATAAAACATGTGGAAAATTGAATAAAAGCCCCTTCACCCCCAATCCCCCCAAAAGGCTATTAAAGAGCATTAATAGTATGTCAACAATAAGAAGTTAGAAAGGCCATACATGATCCAATGACAACAAAGACAAAGAAACCAAGAACGATAGGCCCAACTGGGTAGTCATATCCTTTCTTTGAAGTGGTTTCAGGCACTAATCCCCTATTTGTGATGTTCATCTGAAACTTTTCCACTTTCCTCTCAGAAAGGCGCTTTGAAGTAGTCTGTCAAATCCATAAAATTACCAATACACGTTTCCATAAAAACTATGAACCACTGAAATTAACAAACATCTAAACTCCTGTTAATTTTCTGCTTATACCAAAATGAAAATTACCTCCAAAAAAGAAAAACAAATAACATTAAACAAAGAAACAATCATTTGGCATTCAACCAAACAGCCAAACCTTACTACCAAAAATTTGAGGTCAGCACTGAATCCTCTGCAGACTAATCAGGGCTAGTCACAGTATTCTATTTGGCATTCAACTCATATACGAAAAATCATTGAAAGCACCAACTGTTGTTCCTAAGAACATAAAATAAATTTCATAATCTTCAAATTTAATTAAAAAGAGGACTTTCTCAGCACCAAAGACCAAACCACACTCTACAACAGCATAGATAGTACTAGGATTCAATCATATATTTAAGTTCAAGCATTCACATAGAAAGGGGCTAACTTGTTTCTTTCACTAATCCTATCCATCCATCCATCCAGGACCAATTGACCAAACCAACATAGAAAAATCACATAAACACACTTTATTTTAATCAAATTACAAAGCATTTGATAGTGATTTCTACTTTACCCAGAAAATGTAAAAGCTTTACAAACCCAAATTTATACCTATAGCTGAGCCTTTTGCCGTAAAATTTGAGCACTAGAGCTCAAATGGGGTTAAAAAAAAGCAATAATAAGAGACAATTGAGCAGAAGTAGCAAAATTAACATGCAAAGGAGACTTTTATTTAAGCGTGTTCATCCCAAAAATAAAATTTGTATGCAAAGCTATTTCCTTTTAAGCTTATTCATCCTAGAAATTAAAAAAAAAAAAAAAAAAAAAAAATTAGAAAAGAAAAAACAAAATTAACATGTAACTGTGATTTTTCTTTAAAATTAAGGTCAGCAGTAATATACTAAAATCACAAACCAGAAAAGCAAGAAGGGAAAAAAAAAAGAACATAAATTTTGAGAAATTGGCAAAAAAAAAAAAAAACCCTTTACAGACTGAATGGAACCAAGGAGAATTTGATTTAAAATTTAAAAAAAAAAATTACATAAACGATGAAAGATTCAAATTCTGAACTGCAAAATGGATTGGCATCATGATTTTTATATAATTTTTTTTTTATATTCCATCAAATTCTAAATTTCCAAATTACATTAACAGCAAAAACAATAAACGAATAACTTCTATATCTTTGTTCAAGTCTTGTTCCCAAATCAAGGTACTGACAAAGCAAAATCAAGCATTACCTGATGATCAAGACTCAATTTCAATTTTAACTAGCATTTTCATTATCATTGGTCAAGAAAGTAAACTTCAATGGGGGTAAAAAGCAATTCAGCCATTTTTGTGATAATAAAGAGTAATTAAACAATAATTCCAGATTTGCAGTTTAATTATACAGGCTGTATAAAGTTGAATTTAAGAATTGAAAAAAAAAATACAAAGATTGAAGGTTAGGTTTTTATGGAGACTAAGCAATTGGATTCATCAATGAACATATAGAAGATACCTAATCGGAGGGATTGGATTGGGGAAAGTGTGAATATATAGAAGATCTAGACGTAATAGTACCAGCATAGTGAATCTAAAGCAAAGAGAAATTAACCGAAGCCAAGAACTTTGTTTGGTTGCTGAGAAAGTAATAATGAAATAGAAAGTTTTCTCAGCAGCAACTGAATAAGGAATGCAGAGAGAGAGAGAGAGAGAGAGAGAGAGAGAGAACCTGTGAGAAAATGCGACCACCAAGCCGATTGGGTTTCTGACGTGAGGCACAGCGAGAGCGAGAGTGAGAAAGAGAGCATGCAACGTATTTTGGCTTGTGAGCATGCAACGTATGGTGTTACTTATTTTCAACAGTGGTAAATGACTGTTGATAAAAACTTTTTATCTATATAATTTTTTGGACCCCTTTTTTTTCCACGGTGCTGAAACCCTGAAGAAAAAGCTGAAATTTTTTTTTTTCTAACCCTTATTTCAACAGTTATGTCAACCGTGGAAATAAATATGCTAATTGTCTTGCTTTTACTCTACAGTTGCATAAAACTGTAGAAAATTATGGTTTCTAACTTTCTATCAACAGTTTTTAGTATCTTAGATAAAAACATGTTGAAAAAGCTCATGTTGTTTGTAGTGAACGAATAACTTATGACTTAATTATTCCATCTCTATGACCTCTAGTCATATGTTATTGAGGATGTCATTGGTTTGTGGGTAATAAGTTGAACAATCATACTTGACAGGGTTCAATATTGCAAAACTAAGGTGGCATTTGGGTATTGTGTTTCTTGCGGTGCATTTTCTGCATTTTTTTTTTCCTTGACGCGCGTCTGGCACTGTTCAATGTCCCTGAACAATGATTTTAGGCTTATGAACAGTGCCAAACGCGTGAACAATAACTTTTTTATTATTTTTTTATTGTTTTCAGTTTTCAGCAAAATGAGCTGTATCCAAACGGACCCTAAAGCTACATTTAGCAAATCCTTTCCAGAGCACTCCCTTGCTTTCACCTAACATTTCTTAAATTACTAATGACCAACTTTTACAATACATCCTTTCCATTCATGATGCTTTATTATTATTATTATTATTATTATTATTTTGGCTTAATGATATTTCAAGTAGTGCACCCAATATAGAGACATTAGATGTGAATATAGATGCCTATAAGTGGCAATTAATATTGGCAATCCCATGCCAACTCTTTTTTATTCACATGACAATTTAATTAAAGGGTCCTGGTCATGGTTATTAGTATCCTAATCCGGATCTTACGATCTTAAGATCCTATGTCCCTAAAGCATCTTGGATCTCACTAGGATCTCTACTAAGGTTAAATCCATGTGGGATCTTGATCCAGATCTTAGGATCTTATAGAATCTCGATCCCATAGTGATACTAAAGATTATGTGATATAGAGGAAAATTAAAAAAAAAATCATTTTTTTGGGCCTCCAAATGGAGCCCAAATGCCCTAAACTGATAGAATTAAATAAACAAATAACCCAGTGGTCCTAGTCCAAATTATATAACAAAAAATATATATAAAAAGGAAAAAAATAAAACCCTAACCTAAGGCTCATTTCAGTTATAAGTCATCACCTTAACAACTTAACGTAATAAACAAAATCACAAAAGACAGAAGAGAAGAGAAAAGACTAAACTACTAGAAAGTTGGAGGCAAGTGCAAAACTCTGATAAATTCGACAGTGATGCCACTATAAGAGAGACCATAGACAACAATGGTGATTTTTTTTTAAAAAAAGTTCCGCTGTTAGTTGCTTACGCATGAAAATATGAGATGTATTAGCTCTTAGTTGCTTACTTTTTATTGTGACCAATAAAATTATAATTGATATAATGTGTTCCCAGCTAGTGTATGACTTAATTCATCATAGTTGTTTATTGTGAATTGTGGTG